>CAPT01000122.1:0-92425 GCA_001039675.1 Nakaseomyces delphensis CBS 2170
ATGAATGTTCCTATAATAAAATTATATTCAGTATTAGTAAAATATTACATTTACATTGTCATTAAGTATTTTCAAAGTTGGCACGCACTCTTGAATAGTGCTCTAATTCCTGGTGAGAAACACTGGGGATAAGTTCTTTTTGAGCATTAACGATATCGTGAGCAGTTACAACAACTTCAGTATCGGCTTCTGATGCTACATTATCAAACCAATATCTTAGAGACACGATTGTCTCTCTATTTTCATTATATTTTGCAACTTTTGAGTCAATTTCTTTAGAAATCCTTGTCATTGCCTTTAGGATAGAATCAGAACATAACGCATAAAAATCTGCACCAGTGTAATTAAACGGGAAAGGTTTTACAATCTCAGAAAAATCAACGTCATCACTCAGTATGAAATTCCTTGTTAGTGCACGCATTATGTTTTCTTGTTTTTGATTTGAATCAGCAATCCCTAAGTATATCAGTTTATCAAATCTACCAGGCCTTAGTAGAGCTTCGTCGAGCAAATCTGGTCTATTCGTTGCCCCAATGATAAATATACCATCACCATCTGAGCTCATACCATCTAATTCAGCTAGAAGCTGAGAAACAATTCTATCCATCACACCACCGGAATCACCCTGGTTACCTCTCTTTGGTGCTACAGAATCAATCTCATCAAAAAATATAACACATGGTTTCGCATCCCTTGCTTTCTGGAATACCCTTCTCACGTTAGCCTCAGATTCACCAATGTACATATTCAACAACTCAGGACCCTTCACACTAAAAAAATTCAATGAAAAATTTGTTGCAATAGCCTTAGCCAGAAGGGTTTTACCTGTTCCAGGAGGACCATAAAAGAGGATACCACTTCTCTTTTTAAGGCCAGTACCAAATAATTCTGGATGCTTTAAAGGCAAATCAATAGTTTCCATTATTGCCTCTTTAACATGATCTAAACCACCAACATCATCCCAAGTAACGTTTGGTATACTAGGTGCTCCAATCGAGGCAGAAAACTCACCCCTAGCCCTTTCAAGAGCAAATTTAACATCTTCAGTATTAATTTTAATAATATTCTTGTTCCATAAAATGTCTTTCTGAATACGTTGCAAACTCTTTGTGCTTGCTAAGTGTTTGATATATTTCAGATCCACAAATGAAAGACCCGCTGTATGTATTGCCAACCAATTTAAATCAACACTTTCTGAGAGCCGAACTTCACAGTCCGTTCCATCCCAATTAATTTTTCGTTTGGAAAACAGCCAGGAAAGTATCTGTACTCTCTGCTCTTCGTCTGGTAATTGCATAATAAAGTCAAATTTGATATAAGATTTAAATCGTTCCGGTATCATATCAAAATCATTGCAAGTAAAAGAGAATATGATACCGGGATAAGTTTTATAACAAAACGTCATAAAATCAATCAACTCATTTTCTAAGTTTTTGATTTGTTTAAATTGCTGGTAATCTTGAACAGGATCACATTTTCTCAACAGGACCTCTATATGTTTGATTAAAACTACTGTCCGTCCGGTATAGACAAGTAAATCTTCTAATTTACCCCTCAAAAAACCAATAAGCTTAGGGACCATATCTGGTGATCCATTGACAACAGGCATAGTTTCACAATCTATTTCCACAAATTGGTAACCCGTCTGTTTAGCTACATGAGATATTAGCGTACTCTTACCAATATTTCCAATAGTTGACGACAGAAGCACGGAAAATGGCATTGCTGTTGATGTTAATTGGCAAAGGCTGCTTGTGTCAAATACTTTCATTATGTTGTCATATAAAGGAAATACCTTCCTATTATAACTGAAGGAAGTGGGAAAACCGTAATATGCAAAAATATCATTTTCAAATTTCAAAGGTAGTTTATGATTTACTGTCTGTGAAGCTACAAGTTTAGTCTTCTTTGGGTCAATGAAATATTCTCGCTTACATTTTGGTCCGTTATTATCATCAAAAGTGCTATCTCCAACCAAGAACCATACCAAGCAATCATCTCCCATTGTTTCAGTTGGATATTCCAGGGTTGAGTCATCGACAGGGAAATCTGCTATGTTAGAGTTAAAGGTTATAGGAATCAGTAATCCCTTTGACAGCACTCTCCGGGAACTTAAAAAATAAGCCTTCAAACTCTGAAATATTTGTTCCTGATATATCTTCTGAAATTGCAGCCAGCTGCCAATTTTATAGAGAGAAACCTCTGTTGCAATTGGAAAAACTGTCTCTGAAGGATAAACAGCGTCAATCGTTACCTCCAATTCATCATAGAGTTGAGCAAAAATGTGTGGTTTCACATGTATACAATATTTATCAAAATTGTTTGGTTCAAATAATAAAAATACACGAACTAGCAAACTGCATTTGCTATTAGAAATCCGAACGTATGAGCCGCTAGAGAGCTTTTTGTGCATCAATAAAACAGAGCTCATAAACACATGAATTGAATCGTCTTCATCTTCCGAAGGCAAAGGGGACATTAGAGCCGTAGGAATATTACTCTTTAGGCATGATATTTTTGTCAATTGACCCATTTTAGTATTATCTGCTTCGTGATGCAAGGCTTCGTCGCCTTTTACTAGAATACATTCAGTGCTTTCAAAGTCAACCAGACCTTGTCTTGTTGGCTCAGTGGAAATGACGTTACAAAGGAAATATGACAATACGTCGCCCTCATGTATCACCGTGTTTCGTCCTTTAATGTTAAATTTCAAGGAGATGGCCTTTCGCCTGTCCATCTCAGTAGGTATAGTAATCAATTTATCGTAAAACTTTGGGTTTAGGACCAGTATTATTCTTTCCAAAACTGGAGGCTCCTCATGAATAGGTTCAATATCACAAAAATCGACCAAATTATATTTCATGCTTGTCACTCCTGAAGCTCTTAATGGTAGACATACTGTCCCGTATGCTAAATCCTGAAGTAAGTAACACCTAAATACTTTCATGTCGTCTATGATCTCATAGGACGGTATGCGGACTCTCACGTAATTGCAGTTGAGACTATCCCAAATATCCTGAGAGACGCCACAATCTAAACTTACCGTGTCTATCCATTTTAAATTCACCTTGACCATCTCTTTTCCCAATTGCCGATGTGTTGTCTAACTGGTGCTTTGAAGATCGGCAGGGGAGGAATAATAATAATATATATACCTTAAATCCTGGTCTTATATATACCTGGGCTAGGTAAATCCAGCCGTTGTCATGTAATCTTGATATTGTTTGTACATTTTTGGCTATATAGCGGAGATGCGGTAAGCGAAGATAAAATCCGAAAATAATAAAAGCTGACGCCCGTAACCAACGATTAACCAATAGCCAAGTAATAGAGTTTCTAGTCGATATTGTGTAGGGATGGTTATAAGTGGAGCACAGCCAGTAAAGTATATATGTGTTTTTGTATTTAAATACATCTATAGGACTTCTTAGTAACTGTTAAACGTAATGCGATAAAAATAATAATGTAAAAAAAAAAGAAAAATATGGGTATGCTTTTGGGCTCATTTGATAAGGTAACTCTTTTCGAGGACTTCTTTTGCTTCGTTGATTTTTGCAGAGATGTAAGGGCTGCCGCCTTTGTCAGGATGATTTTTCAACATTGCAATTCTGTGTTTGCGTTTGAGCAGGTCCTTTGACAGATGCCGTATTTCGTTTTCGCCGATATTTAGTATAAGCAACGCCTCCTCCTCGGTAATCCGGCCGTGGAACCCGCCTTCCCACGCGTTCAAACGGTCACGGAGACGCGAGTCTATTCGGTTGCTCTGAAACCTGTCTGCGAACCTGGAGTTGACCCGGGTCGTACGTATACCGTTCATGGCAGCAATCATCCCGGGGGTCAGCGTCTTGTAAACGTGCCAGGCACGCATTGCAGCCTGAGTTGTCCACGCAACAGCAGCAACACCGACGCCAATTAGTATCGGTAAGACCATGGAAAAAAGTAAAAAATATTACTACAAGAGAAGAGTGCGAATTCTCCTTCTACTTCAGTGTGAATTGCAGCCTAGAGACAGTAGCATACAAGATAATGGAATAACAAATGATAATGGAGTAACAAATGATAATGAACCAAGCACAATGGACCAAGCACTATGTCTCCCACTACAGATCAAAAGTTTAATACAATAGCGAACAAGTACGGAAAGACCGAAAACATAAAACGTTACCCGTCTTCACAATAGCAAAAAGTCGGCTGCACCACCCCGCATTGGGGGGGAGTGAGAGGATACTCCTGACAGTAAACGACCCGCACAAAAAACGAGATTATGAAAAAAAAAAATCGATTGGCGGGGCAGGAAAAGAAAGAAAATGTCGATTTCCTAAAACGGAAGCGCAAGCTGCTCGAGCCCAGCGTTGTCAGCGAGGCGGCATCCATTCGGCTGGGCTTGGTTCCTGAAAAGCTGGCAATATCGACTGGTCGACTTGGTACTTTGACATATTACATGGAGTTTTTTGGTGCTTGTTCTCTTCGCCAGCACAACGTGGCGGGGTTATTTGATGCTTCACAATGTGTCTCTATGCTTGTTAAGATGATCTGTATGCTGGATTGTTTAAAATGATCTGTGTGCTGGATTGGCATCACATATTGCTGGGTACCCGCCCAACCTTGTTTTATCTATGACCAAGTAGATATTCAAAAAAAGTATATAAAGGCCATATTCAATTGTTCCAAAAGTAAAAATATCTCTATCTTTATTCTTATATAGAAAAGTACTATATACTTCAAAAAAAAAACAACAACAAAAAGGAACTAAAATAATATGCTCTCAAATTTAGCGCCTTTTATATTCAGCTCACTGCTGGCCTCTACTGCTTTCGCTCGACCTGGGTTCCTAACCGACCTAGAGATATACGATACATTCACCGGTAGCAACAACTGTACCGATCCAAACCATTGGCTCTTAATCCAAGGGCAGATATTCCTGCCTCACAACTCAACAGAGACAATATACTTCAACGTCCCTCCGGAGTTTGATTCCTTCCCAAAAAGTGGCTTCCCATTGTCCTACAATTCCAAAGTTATTGGCTCTATTACAAGAGATGCCTCCTCCAACCAGTTTGCCATCCAGCCATCTAACGCTGAAGGCATGAGTAATTTGACTACCACCTTCAACTTCCTGTGCAAGCTAAGTGAAATGGGGCTGAACGAGATCAGCAACCCAGGGTCTGTTAGTTACACCTTCGATGATAACGAGGGCACTACTTTTACCAGAACAATGAACTACTTGGCTCCAAACATTTCCAGAATCAACACCAACGGCGGTATATTCGAAGAGAACAACACCGCCTGGTTCACTATCGACATCCCAACTTCTCAATTCTTGAAGCCAATTGATATCCAATCGACGCCGTCCAATGCCAACGCTTATCAATTTGACATCGAGAAAACTACCGTTGAGATAGTCACGAAATTGGATGCCTTTAACCAACCTCTGTCTGCTGTTGCATTGACCGCCTACAAAGACGAGTCCACCGAAAACCAAATCAGTATACATTTCAACTCTGCTTTCAGTGGTGGTAAATATGTCAGAATCACATACTATTCAACCGAACTGTCCTCTACATCAATTACCAACTCATTGAAAATTACTCACTCACAAAATAACCTGGCTAAGAGAGACGTCGACACCGCTGACCTGAACATAAACACTAATCTATATGCTACACCATTTGATAATATGGCTCGTATAAATGTCAGCTCCCCAGATGTGACCGCTGATATTTCAAGTAACAAAACTTACATCCCATCGTTTTCCAACGCTACTCTAGGCAATGCTACTAAGTCTGCGAATGTCGTTCCAACTTATGAAGTTGTTTCCTCCACACAATCTGCAGTTGTTAGCGAATACGGAGTTTGGATTCCAGTATCCACGCTCAATGAAGAGGAGCTGGAAGCACTTGAAGAGCAATCCTCCACTGCCTACCTCAACTCCAGTCAGGCCAATACAGCATTACCAAGTTCTAGTACCGTATCCGTCTACACCACCGATGTTCCAGTATATGCATCCAATTATAGTTCTTTTGTTGACTCCATTGTTTCAGCTTCCGTTTCAAGCGTCTCCAACATTAGCGCTTTTATGTCTGCTGCTCCAACCTCCATTTCTAGCTCCTCTAACATTAGCATTTTTGTTCCAACCTCTGCATCTAGATCCTCTAACATCACCTCTTTCAGCACTATTATTCCAACTTCTATTTCCAGCAAATCTTATGACAGCAGCAGCGAACAGCGTGTTTACTTGAACAGTACTGATCTACCGGCAAATCTATCCACTTCGATTGCTGTCTCCACTGTTACTAACACAAGTATCACAACAACAAATGCTTGTCCAACCTGTTCTGGTGCTGACATGCAAACTAGAGTTTCCACATATGGTATCGTATCATCTAGTGCTATCTCTGAGCAAGTTTCTGAATACGATGTCCTTGAAGCTGTTTCTACAATTTCCTCTTCTAATAGTACAATAGGTCCAAAAGCTTCTCAGATTGTTAATATTTCAAAGGATGTTCAAACTAGTAGCATTCCAGCTAAAATTTCAACCCTTGAAGAAATGGAGCCAGTTAGTACCGTTTCTTCTGTACCTTTGACTACGAGCGCTACCACAGCCACAGCCAAAGAAACTGTAGCCGAATCCGAAAATGTTTACGCAAGTGTTTCCAATAGTACTATATCTGCCACCGTCACAACATTAGGATCATTGGAACCAGTATCAACTATTAAGTCTAATTCTGAAGGTTCCGTTGTTACCAATCCTTCAAAACCAGTGACCACAAGTTCCTCTATAATTAAAGCCAAACCATCTGGAACGAAATCTGAAAATATCTACGCAAGTGTGTCCAATAATACTCTATCGGCATCCGTCACTAGTTTTGGAACAATTGAACCAATATCTACTATTGAGTCTAAAGGCGGAAGCTCCTCTGTTGTTCAAAAGAGTTCTAGTATCGCCTCTACTACTCTCCCAAAAGCTCCTTTGTACACGACGCTACAACCATACTCGTCTATCTCTACAATTGCGATTTCGAGAAATATATCAACCTACGGAGTTCAATTTTATCAAGGCGAAGGGCATAGATTGACTGCTTCAATCAGCGCAATAGTCCTAGCCTTCTTCATTTCACTAATATAAGAAAGAAAACAAAAACAAAAAAATCAAAAATTCCTTGCATCAAATTTCCTGATAAACTAAAATCTGCATTCTGAACTTTCCTTACTACAAATATTGTTTGTAACATTAACGATTTCATCAAACTATCTGTATATATATATATACGTCCTGTAAAATTTATTAAAATTATTAAGTTTTTTCTATACAAATCTAACAAGTTATTAAAAGCTTGTTTAGCTAATACTGTATGATATTTTGCATTTTTAACAGAGTATTACTAATATATATTTATATCACCAAGACCTTCTCTATTGTTTTTTAATAACTCCTATCATTTCTTATATTTTTACCACTAAATGTATAACTTTTGAAGACATTTCGAGTAAAGTTGTCTTTACCTCCCTTCATATTTTATCTATTTAGTGAAGAAGAACTAAAAAAGCAGCAACAAACAAACAGTAATCTATCTTTCTATATCTAATGATGTCTTTGGAGTAACTCGACGAAGTAACCTGTCTTGTAGATCCATACTTTCCAGCTGACTATTGTTAACATTTTTATTGACTCGAAAATATAAGCCATTACCGTCAGTAGTATCACTAATTTTCCGGATTGGAATACACCATTCTACGAATGTTGATCCCATTACATCCACCCAATTTTCTTTCCAGCTTCCTAGATCAAAAATATTTACTGCTCCTTTTATAGGTTCATTAGAGAACTCGTTCAAAAACGCGACTTCTTCCTTATACCTTCTTAATCTATAAAGCTCAATAGTAGTTTGATTAAGACAAAGTTGCATTACACTGAAACTTGTAAAGATGCCCAGTGATATTGATGTTACAACTGCCAAAAGCCATAGGAACAACAGTGTAAAATTTATCAATTCCTTCTCAAAACCGTCTACTTGAAACCAGGTATATAATTCCAGAGACGTGATAAGTAAAATTATAACACTGTAAAATGAGCTATATATAAGGAATTGAATGAAATACTTTTGATTCCTGTATCCCACGCATTCAGCAAACCAGGGACAATGGTGATCCATTTTGAGAATACATTCGTTACATGAAGAACAATGATGACATCTATCGGGTTTCCATGCTTGACATATCTCACATATCCTAAAGCTGCCATTCTTTTTTAAAGTGAAAGACCTCTTTGTAATGAATTCTGGTGGTAGTTCTAATCCATTTTCAGCAGTATGCATATCTCTAACTTTCAAACTTGGGAAATCTTTAACGGTACCAGGACCAACTAATATTATTTTGTAATACGTGTATAAGGCGATAGCGGCTAGACTTACAACAAAAGAAGCTATCAGGTTAGTGTTGAGAATGGTGATTGACCTGATTGCCGCATATACTGACCAAAGATATATGAAAGTCGTCAAACACTTAGGGAAAAGTTTACAGAGCGCATGTCCGTACTTCATTTGAGATCATCTATTTCTATACCTCTTCTTGACAAAAATACTCTCTTTATCAAAGAAGATACAATGTGTGAACCTTAAGAATGGATAGTATTTGTAGTCATCGCAATTAAAGTTAACAAAATTGTGTGGAGTATCGCTTTTGCATATTTTCCAGAAAAAAAAAAAATCGAATTATTTATGATAATGAAATGATCATTCTTGGTACATATTGAGAGCAGAAGACAAAATTTCTAGGGTTTCAATGTTTTTTTCTTCTATTCTTAATGAAATTGATTAAATTTCATTGTAACGATATGTAATTCTTTTATGGATTTTTCGAGTGATGTTTTCAACTTTTACTCATTACAATAATATTACGAGAAGAACACTGCTAAAACAACTGGTTTTATATATTTATAGTTGTAGTCGTATTTTGGTTATTAAGTTCAATATTATATTCCGTCTCATATACATTAAATAACTAATAACAGGTTCTGTTCATGATCTATGGTTTAAATTAGGGAACTAAATGGTGATCTTAGTCCTCAATATTATTGACGCCAATGGTAAGAAAATTGTCGAGTATGTGCTCATATAAAGCTTTCCAATTGGACATGGTTACCACCTAACGAGGTGGTTTTAGGCAAGAAACAAGGGATCGGCACGTAACTGCAAGGCATTACAAATTTATATACCTTTTCCTAGCGATTGCTAATTTTTGAGATCTTTTTGTTGGTGCAAACATGAGCACAAATATTTGTAGCAACGAACAGAATTGACTATATATTGGAAAAGTCGCCAAGAGAGTTATTGATTATACCCAAGAACATATCAAAATTGGATTCTAGAAAGCTATCAAGAATTTGAGGTTGATCCGGGTCGTGATTACCGTCGTCTTCTCCCCCTTCCCATGATTCATATTCTACGTCGGGTGCAAGCGCCGACAGCATATCGCAAATTTTTTTTAAAATTTCGCCTTTCATTCCACTTAATACTTCTGGGTCATTCAGGTATCTTCTTATTAATTCCGGATTTTTCATATCCAACCCCCATTTCATATTAACATTTTTTAAAATCAACGAAGGTACATCTGCTGTCTGGAATGTTCTGCCCCAAAAACAATTCACGACTGAAGCTAATTTTTTAGTGTCCACTAAATGTAAAATATATTTAAACATTGGAGAACAATATGAAGTTGTGAAATATTCTCTTGAAACTTTATGTTCCATTAAATCAATTAATTTTTTCATTTGGAAAGCAATTCCAGTAATTATTTTTTGGATGTATACTAAGTTTATCTCATCGGTATCATCCCACTTATCAGTATGATCACCTATAATTTGTGTTTCCAATTGGTTAAGACGAAAAGAAAACCTCGCCAAATAACAACTCTGTAAAACCCATATCTTAATCACTAAATTTGAAATGACACGATTTATAACATATTTATGACCGCGAGGGATGTTTTTCGAGAATTTCCCATCTAGATATTTTAAAATTACAACATTTAATTCTGAACAGGATTGTAATGCATCAAATAAGAACTTGTGGTAGTAGCGTTCATATTTTTTCCAATCCTGGGCACACTTTTCTTCAAAATAATTAGCTAGAACAAAATTTGCGCTCATAATAATCGATTGCCCATTAATATTAGCCAATAGAATTTCCGTCCTTTTAACCTCCGTTATATTTAATATAGCTCCTCTTGATGTTGTATAATATTCTTCCTGGTCATGACGTTTTTCAATATCAGTAATTGAGAAAATATGAAACAAAAAAGTTCGAGTTCTTTCAAGATTTTCTAATATTTCATTCAATTGAGAAACATTGTTAATAGGTGTACAGCTAGTAACTAGTTTGTTTAGGATTATCTGAAGTTTATATTTGTCCTCCATAATCTGGGAAATAGATGAGTCGAAGAGTGTTAACGGCATCATCGTATTTTGAAGTATTTTTACCATATTATTCTCTGGACTTAAAAATGCATTTAAATGCTCCAATTCTACGTTGTTTCCGACACCATTTGGTATAGTAATACTTAATTTCAGACTGTTTATTCCAATCCATAGTTTTCTCCGTAAATTGAGTATTGCTGGATCTGGTTCGATCTCATTAAAGTATCTTGTAAATTTTGAAGGATCGTGGTGTAAACCTAATGTAATGGCAATTTCGTACAAACATTTTAAACGTAGAGTTTTTTCATGCAGAAATCCAACAAGTTCTGTATTTGGATCTAAATATGTAAGCACATATGAATACAATTCACAACAAAAGCTATTTTCATTTGTGTTTTTGAAGCTATCTAATACGCTTAATAGCTTATTACTGTGTTGATAGAAAGTTTTTAGTAAGGTATTAGGGTCCTTAGTAACAAGAAATTTCAAGTCTTTATCCGTATCCAATCTTTTAAATGAGATAGTAATTATCAGAACGAATAATGTTAGAAATTCAAAGTTAGATTGAATCTTTGATTTCCCTAATACATTTAGTTTGTATTTACCGTTAGGTTGTTCAGTCATTATTTTCGCCAAATTACTCTCAAATGTCGGAATTTCCATAAAGGGAAAGAATGGATAAATATCTTCATAGAATTTCTTCAATATATAATTTACCTCTGAAACGCTTAAAAGGTTGCTTTCAATCTCAAACATCAGTATCTGTAATTCGGCATAAAGTTGGGGGGACATTGATTCATCTAGGTTGATTGTTGTATGGGTCAGCCCCATTGATATTGTCGTTATTTGGCGTTTCTCGGTATCTTCTATCCATCTGATCATTGATTTCTCCACAAATGGCAATGCACTCACATCAGTTTCAGATGGATTGACAGGTGTGGGAGGCTGTAAGTTTTTTAGGGCTTCCAAATATGACTTCGCCTGGGGGCATTTCATCAGTTTACTGTGTAGTTCCATCATAGTATTCCCATGGATCGCTCCACTGAGGGCGCGTCCAAAGGCGTCACGCTGAACTAGACTATGCACAGCAAACGGTGAGTCCAAATATGAGATTGACCCATAAACAACCATCATATTCTTAGGATTGAATAATTCAATTCTCTCATCCTCTAAATATCTCCACGATTCATTTTTTTTGATAATATGATTTCGTGGCATAATATAACACTGACTGGTACATGCCGATGATACATCATGTGGAGAGCGATGACTAGAAATAACATTACTCGAATTGACGGCAGTAGATGATGATGATTTTGTTACAGGGTCTGATGTTGGGGCGCGTTCCGAACCCACGTTCAGTTCAGATTCCGTCCCTGTTGTATTCATTGAATCAAAAGTTGTTACTGTGTGATCATACCGAAGTCTTTCCTGTAAAGTCGGATCTGTTACTTTTGCATCTTCATGGACAGCTTTATTTACCATTCCTGTTTTTGGAATGGCTGATTTTAATTTAATTGGAGGTTTCTGCTGTATTACATTGATATAGTTCATAGTCTCATTGTTCAAATCATTATATTCCAACGATGAGTCCGAATCAGAATATGAACATATTTTATTACTCTTTAAACACCGCGAACATCTAGGCCTCTTTTTGTCACATTTCTGTTTTCTTGATTTACAATTGTCACAAACGAGAGATATCCTTAGCTTTTTTATATGGTTTTGCTGTAGCATTGCAAAAGATAGTTAAGGGTTTGTTCAATATTTTATTATATTTTCTTTAAATCTAGTCCCAAATAAACAACTTTTATCCTTTTTTTGTCTTGTCTGACAAATATTTCCCAATCTCCTTCAAATGATAAACTATTAATATGCTTATAGGTTCTATTTGAGTTATTTGATAACAATTGTAATATATGAGTGCCAATATGGTGATCAATACTTCAAAATCATCGGCCGCCACTTGATTGCTCCAATTCGAAGACTTCGGATATCGTCCGATATGATTTACATATTGAATAACTGTAATACAGGTAAATGTTGTAGCATTTAGTTATCCTTCACAGTTTAGCGGTCAATTGACTTCACCTATATTATCGGAGTCGAAATATTGTCTGTAATTACTAGTGGGAATGAAATTTTTGGTATTATTTAAAGTGGCATAATAGTTAAAGTCAATACTCACCTCTTTATAAAACCCGATCGATGTAGTTATATCGAATGCGGTTTTTTTTTCAGCAATTCCTATTTCAGTATCGGAGCTTTTTTCATCCAATTTATAATCGAACAGACTTAATATATCTGACTTTTCATCATGTGTATTTGTTTGAACCAATTTTTGTTCTGTAACAATTGTGTCCTCATTAGTCAGTAGGTGAATCTCGTCAAGATGACTAACCAAATCTTGATTAATAGCAGATATTTTTGTAAGATGGAAATTTCCGAGATGAAGTTCATCGGTAGCTGTTAATTTTTTCATCGAATCATCCTCGTTTAAAACAGATTGTATAGAATTTCCAGTCGAAGTCTCTATCAGCTTAAGATGTGTAGTCTTTCTCAGTTGGTTATTAATCCAGCTTTGCTTTCTAGATTTGAAAGGCGATGATTCTTTCAGATCACTTTTTTTTTGCCCATATCTCCGTGTTGAATTCATGTTAAAGACAAACAGATCGTTAAACCAAGTAATTACCCTAGTTGTATAATACTCGTTCCAATAATTGTCAAAGGCATAAGGATAGCCTCTAATATTCTCCAAGATCCTTCGAAATGTTATATCGTTCCCATTTTGGATAATCTCTGAATGGATTTTATCTTTTAAGCTCGATATATGATAGATATTCCACCAATGAGTATAACTTCTCCTAATATCTTCAATTCCAAAATCGTTGTGGAGGTAATGATCAGTATTCATTTCCCATAATGATGGCTGGTCTTCTTTCCAAACATAATTACCCAAAAATAAGTTAACGGCATCTTGCCGTTGTGCATCCATAAAAGAGTTGCTATAAAATCTTTTAAAACTTTCAATCATATCTCTTGAATGGGATTTCCATTGGTTGATTTTCCTATATGTTTCCATGGTATTTACCAAATGCGAACCACCATATTGTAATGCAATGGTATCGCCCAGATCGTGAAATAGCTCGGTTAGAATATTGACAATATCAGAATCGTATTCCAAATACGCATCGTCAATGACACCTAATGTTTGCAGTTGGACACCCAGTGCCCTTTTACCAATTACAAACTGCGCAGCATTAGTTCTATCCAGGCAATCAATACAATTTGTTCTACAAATACCTTCTTGAATACGAGTGAGTTCAAAAGTATGATTGTTGTGGAAAATACCAGTTTTATTAATGGTTTTTATAGCATATGTCTCCAAGAATTCCAGCACGCCTTGTCCATCTTGTTTTGATGCCCTACTCATGTCCCATGAGGTGTATTCAATTTTTTTCTGGTTCGGAAGTAATTGATTCAAATAATTAATACATTCTTCATATTCTGTTAAAAGTTTAGTTTCCCTAGGTGTTTTCTCCTTGGTTTTAATGAGATTAAGCACATCTACCGGCCCTCCCCCATAACGTTGAAAGAGATTATCGAAGTGAATAGCAGCTGCGGAGAAAAATGGATCTCTTACGGTCACCTCTATTGGCGGCTTCGCTGTTAAATTACTTGCCTCCTGTGTCCAATATAAAGGGATCGAACCACGATGCTGTACAAACGAAGTACATCTATCGCTGTCAAAGTACCCACCATCAGGTTTATGAAAACCTGTAAGAATCATGTCGGTAACTATTTGCTCCGTCTCGACCTCGTTAGCAACGTGACCGTTAGTGTTGACGCCACGTTTCAGGAACCTTGCCCCAGCAAAAAAACGAGATCTTCTCGCTATTAAAGTAATATAGAGTGACTTTCCAGATACTGAGACATTAACTTGATCAATAAACCCATGTATTATTGGCTGGAACCAGTCATATATACTTTCAATGCATGAGAGAACAGGTTCCAGTAGATTATTGTTCCACATGAACATCTGGTTATAGCTACTGCTACCAGCTGGGATTTGAATATCTGTTCTATTCACTGCTTTCAACTTTTCTCTGAGAAAATTTGTCTGCAAAGTATTGGTGATATCATATGTGAAGCTGAAGTAAAAAGTCTTTGTCAAGTCAAGATCCTTAAATATATTCATGAGCTTCGATTCAGCCGAGTTCTTCTCAGGCAGTTTATAGTTATGTTTACTTAATATCGGTACCAACTGGGTGCCGTCTATGTGAAATATGGAGTGCCCACCCAACACAGCCACTTGACTCAAGTCAGTAACAACTATCATATAATAACAGCTGGTGAATTTTATGAATCCAAGCAGTGCATGACATGTCAAAATTTTGACTAGCTGGTTTCCACTGGCTTCTTCTAGACGTGCCAGCACATCCATGATTTCATTTCTAGTGAAAAACACATTGTCCTCCAGCAAACTCAGTTCCCCAATCGGCACAGTCAGGTCTATCTCCAGAATACGAAACATAGTTTCCCGCTTGTTGCTACCAACAACATACATTCGTTCTTTCGTCTCATAGATCGTATACTTGCTTAAGAAAAATGTCGACTTCTTCTGTTGCAACGCAGCATCTCGAGTAAAACCGGAGCCAATGTCTGGACTATGGTGATCCATCTATAAGTTCTTCTTCAGTAAATACCAGTCCAACTTCGTATGTATTAGTCATAATCAAAACCAGTCTGTTGTTTTTAGTAATCATGTGCCAACTCAATTTTGATGAACTTACCACACTTGGGCATCGCGTTCCCTTTTTTTCCTTTTTTTTAAAAAATTGTACTCAAATATGTTTTTTCGAACTAAACAACGAAAATAAAAATTTTTATGGACCAAAATAGCTAAAAAGAAGATCACTTTCAGTGTTAAAATATTCTCGAAAAAGGTGACACCTTCGCAGAGATATACAAGTGTTTTCTCTTCTAATAGACCGGTATTGTTGGGAAAGGTGTGCTCCTCCAAAGACAGAAGGAGGCAGAAAAAGGGAATAGCTATTTAGATAACGTAAATCACTAATCGGTAAAGAATATTTTAAATTAATAAATATAAAAATGGTGAAGCTAGATTTGACACAGGTCAATAACGTGTTTCGGAAAAAGGAGAAGGAGATGGACGACACTATCCCTGAAGAAGAGGATGTTGACGCGTCTGAGTTTGAAGACGATGAGTTCATTCCTACAAAGACTAAAAATAGAAGACCGAAAGAGGATAATTTTACACAACAAAGGCTTGCGTCTATAAACCTGGTGTTTACTCCAAGGAATACGCTTCCCTTGTACTTATTGGTTGCTGCCGTATTCGTGATTGTTGGTGGGTGTCTTTTAGCAAAGTCTTCCAGAGTGGATGAAATTACTATGTTCTACCAGGACTGTATGACGGCGGCTCCTACGGATGATTTTCAAGACATGCCAGATGACCATTTCAATTATATTTTCCACAATAACAAGGACTTCAACACTAAACCACAATGGAAGTTTGTGGATGATCCCAGTGATGATTTCCGTGAGCATGGCACGTGCCAACTGAGATTCACTATCCCTGAGGACATCAAGAAGACTGTGTATGTTAATTACGTGCTAGAGAATTTTGCGGCCAATCATAGAAGATATGTCCTGTCTTTCAGTGAGGACCAGATCAGAGGTGAGAAGCCCTCCCTTCATGATGTGCGTTCCAACACCGGTATTAATTGTAAAGTTTTAGGTCACGATGAGAACGGCAAACTAATCTATCCGTGCGGTTTGATTGCGAATTCCATGTTTAATGACACCTTTCCATTCGAACTACAAAATGTAGGGGATAACTCTAAGAACTTCACCCTGTCTAATCAAAGGATTAATTGGCATTCGGACAAGAATAGATATAAAAAGACGAAGTATAACTATACCGAAGTCGTCCCACCACCATACTGGGCTAGAAGCTTCCCAAATGGCTACAACGAGAGCAACATGCCAAATATTCATGAATGGGAAGAATTCCAAAACTGGATGAGACCAGCCGCATTCAACAAACAAACAAAACTCATCCGTAAAAATCCGAATGATACGTTACCAGCAGGAGAATATCAGATTGATATTGGTCTGCACTGGCCAGTAACTGAATTTAATGGTAAAAAAGGTGTGTACATAACACATGGTTCTTCAATCGGTGGCAGGAACCCATTTTTGGGCGAAGTTTATTTGATCGGTGGTTGTATCTGTGCGGCCATGGCTATTGTTTTAATGCTGGCCTGGGTCATGGGTGGCAGAAAGATTGCTGACCCAAATGCATTATCGTGGAATAAAAGTCAATCTGGTATGTTAAATTAGTTTACGAATTACTAGCTTATATTCCCTTTGTTATTGATATTTTATGAGACATTGAGTTTTTTATTTCTATCTACCCACATCCTATCTCCTTCTGCTTTCTTACATTTTTCCTATTCCATTTTTTTTCTTTTTTATTGCCTATTCAACCCATTATAAATATAAAAAATAAAGTTTACTAACATGTATCGGTTATATAAATTTAAATATGTTTGTCCATTTGTAAATTAATATTAAATTAAAAAAGATATAAGTACACAGCTATATTTCAGCCGAAATTATTCTCGAGATTGTTTTTGTTTTTAGGTTAACATGTATGGTTCAAGGAGTAAATAGAGATAACACCAAATATAAGACATAGGATTAATTTCAATATAGTGTTTAAAAAAACTAAAACCCAATTTGAATACTGAAAAATACTTATAGGAAAAGAATGGAAAAAAAAAAAAAAGATAAAATGATAATTATAATAAGATAATCACAAATACATTCGAAATTTACACAACCAATCAATTTTGAATATTTTTCTATCTCATAGAAGAAAAAATAGCAATCGAAATGATTTCGAGATAATTTGCATATATGAAATTTGAGTTTGACTTTAACCATGTGTCGTTATAAGATGATTAAAGAAAATAAAAAAAAATAAAAATAAAGGCCCAGTAGAAATGAATAAAAAAAAAAAAATAAAGATGACGATTCGCTCATGCCAATGAGCCTGATTCCCTTCCTTTTAACTTTTAAATATATTATTATCAAGTGGTCGTTCGTTGCGTGCTTCTTTCTTTTTTCGAATTATACCAGAAAAGAAAACACCTCTCTTTAAGCTGCAGCTTGAAACAGTAACGAATAGATCACATTACGGAGGATCTGGCTTCTTTTTCGAAATTATATTGAAGACAAAAGAGCACTTTCCTCACAAGATAGAAGTAATCAAGGTTACAAAACCGAGTGCCAGAGAAAGAAGCAGCGAGTCGAAAGACACTCTTCCATTACCTTCATTTGCAACAGACATCACCATTCGACTCTTTACCACACCAATATCTCCTGACAAAGAGCCTAGACCAATGGAACCTGAGGATGGGGATGCAACCGCTGTGTATTGGGAGCTGAATCTTTGAATATAGGTAGTCTGGAAAACAACGGTCTTACCAGACGCGACTTTGGTAACCCAAAGAGACGTTGCAACCCTTTTGGTTGTGTAGGTTGTTGTCGTCCCCTCAGTGATGGTGATAAATGTATCCACTGGCAGAGTGGTGACGGGAACAGCTGGCGCTGGTGTGAAGGAAACAAGAGATGGGTCGGGTCTGCCATCTGCTGCGTAACCGTTAGTATTGTGTGTTTGGTTAGGGTCATCCAGGTCCGCTGCAGCGGGGGTCGTAGCGGTGGTGGTGGGCAACGCAGCAGCCGCAATAGCTGTATTTGGAGTGACTGTCTGTGTTAAAGTGACGGTAACACCATTAATGTTTGTGGTGGTAATAGTCGTCAAGTATGGAGCTGTTTTCGTGTTTGTACCGGTAGCAGCGGTAGTGGCTGCAGCTACATTTGGAGTCCCCGTCACCGTCTGTGTCAAAGTGACGATTGCACCAGCAGGATTCGTACTCAGTATCGTGGTGACATATGTGCTCAACTTGTTCGTGGCAGCTGTAGTCAGGGGGACGCCAGAGGTAATCACCGTTGGGACAGTCTTAACAACCCCCGCCTCCGTAACAACTACACTAGTGGTAATGAGTTTAGGTGCTGTGGTGCCTGTCTTTCCCGTTGTAGTCTTCCCTGTGGTCCCTGTGGTGGTACCAGTTTTTGTAGTAGTAGTGCCAGTCCCCGTGGCAGTACCCGTTTTTGTAGTAGTAGTCCCTGTCCCTGTCCCTGTCCCCGTGGTGGTCCCGGTTGTAGCATCTGTCCCGGTAGTCGCGGTATCTGCGTCTGGACGCGCTTTAGCGTTATCATATATAGAGGTCACGGTAGCGATAGAACCGTCCGCCAGGGTGGTTGGTATATAATCCGTAACAAGCGCGGAGTGCGCCAGTCCCGCCAGCAAAAACAATAAAGAAACCTTCATTTTTTATGTTCTATCCCTCTGATATAGTCTCTCTATAATAGTATATATCTCCTCCCCCTTGTGACTATACAAAGATAAATATAAATATAAGTACAATTACAAATACGAATACAAAATTAAAAGTTGAAAACCGCGTAGTTAAAATAAAAAAAAATAAAAAAAATTTTTCCGTCTCTTCATTTTCCGCCTCATTTTTGATATTTTGAAATCCTTTTTTTGGCGCGCGCTGTGGGGAGGTGGGGTGGAGGGGCAATTTGAAGAAATATTTTTTAGAAAAAAAAACGAAGTCACGTGTACTAAGAGGTCACGTGTAAAGTGAAGATCACGTGCTGTATTCGTTTATGATGTGTTCCGTGTTATGTGATGGCACATGTCTACCGTTTATAATTACATGTTGTATCATTTTATACGTGTATATCATTTTTTGTTTTGTATCATTTCCTACGTATATTTGCATGTGATTAGTTTCCCGCAGGGGGTAACACGTCCCTCCACTCTCCTTCCCCCCCCCTTCGTGGGGAGAAAAGAGAAAATTGGGAAAAGAATTTCGGTTATAGATATTTGTATTTACTTTATACCCCTAAGAAGTAAAAAAAAAATAAAAAAACACGTTGGCGGTAAAATCACAACTTTGCTGTGTTTTTTGATATAAAAAAACGCCACCGGCGGCTAAAATTATAAAAAGAATAACTCTTTTTAAAAAGAAGATAGTATATATATATACATATATATGGGTGAGAAGAATAAGAGACCTTTGGTTGTTAAGAGGGTTTTCAGTGTTGACGATGATCCGAACGAGGTGCAGCAGGATATACGATGGCAAGACGGCGTGAAGAGACTGGTGCATCCCAGCGGCGGGTTGGTTAACGACGGGTCCAGCAACGTCGAGGACGTGCTGGACCCGTCGTTGTCGTTGTCGACGCCGGACCTGCCTGGGTCGACGCATAACCAGAAATTGACGCCGAAGGTGTCCTCCTCCGTAGGCTGTGTTTCCAATAACAAAGTGCGGAGCGGCGCAACGTCGCCGAGGTTCATTATGCATGGCCATCCAAGGAGAGATGTGTACATGGAGGAAGTTTTACCTTTGAACTCCGTTGACAGCGGCAGCAAGACCGGGACCGAGTCGCGTGTAGGAGGCGATGGGCAGCTGGATCTGGAACGTCTGGATAATGACTTGAACGATATAATAATTGAGCCGGATAACGGGTTGGGCGCGCCCTCCCGAGCGGCGTCCCCAGCGCCCTCCCGAGCTACCTCTATCGGGTCGTACACCCTGCGGGAAAGACAGGATGCAATCAACGAGACCCATCCGTTCGGTATCAGGATATGGAAACCTGCGCTGTACAAAAAGAAGAGATCGGTGGAGAAAGCAGCGGCCGAGGATATCCACGAGACGAAGCTAAAGAAAATCACCTGGGCTGTTAAGCTGACTAACTTCTTGTGGGTCCTGATATGTGGTCTAGAACTGTTCACTCTATTCTCCTTAGCGGCATGTGTTGTTGTGATAGCTGGTCTAGTTACGGAATCCAGTCGTGAATATGCTAGATTGCTGTTTAGTATCGCCAAGTACTTACTGTATCCTTTTGGCAAAGTCGTTTACATGATACAAGAGGAACAGTATCTGGATGAGGATAGAGGAGAGGGTATCAGCACACACCAGTTTTACAACTGGGTTACTACCTACAAAAGTCGGTTGTTTTTCCATCGCTCTCAAGCGGGTGATAGTTCCCAGGGTTTTCTAGGTAACACAGGTCACCACACATCCTACGGTTCTATCCAAGAGGCCTCCAATATTCAGAAACAGCAACAGCAAAATGATCTTCTTACACCAACTATAACCGATGGACAGGAAATTACAAGTTATACACAATTGCCGTACAGACGAAACGATAACGATAACGGTTCGGAGACGCAGAATGCGAATACGGCACAGAGAAGATTGTTTGGTAGAGGCAAATGGACATGGGGGAGAATCGTATTCTATGCTATATTATACGTTTGCCTACAGCCTTTGGTCCTACTACTATCGTTGTTAACTTGGCTGATTGTATTCACAATTCCAATGAGCAATATATTATGGAATCTAATGTACCATTGTAGGCGTCATCCATTGGCTCTGAGGTTTAAAAACATCAAGAATTCTAGTTCACAAATAATGGAGGCAAAAGATGATAAAAATATATTGCTATGTACCTTTAGATGTGCAGGCTGGCACTACTATAAATTTACCGTCGATGGTACAAATGTTATTGTTGTCAACCTCATTGCAATGGTATTTTTCACAATCTTTGATTTCTACCTTTTTAAAAAATGGTTGACTATTGATTTTTGGTTCACTAATGAATCAACCATTTTTATCCTATGTTTGACCTCCATCGTCCCATTGGCATTTTATATTGGTCAAGCTGTGGCCTCTATTTCTGCACAAACATCTATGGGTCTAGGTGCTGTTATCAACGCATTTTTTTCAACCATAGTTGAGATATATTTATACTGCGTTGCGTTGCAACAAGGCAAAGGTTTACTGGTGGAAGGTTCCATGATTGGCTCTATACTGGGTGCTGTTCTATTGCTTCCGGGACTTTCAATGTGTGGAGGTGCTTTAAAGAGAAAGACACAGAGGTATAATCCAAGAAGTGCTGGTGTTTCGTCGGCTTTATTGATTTTTTCCATGATTGTAATGTTTGTTCCTACCATGTTATATATGATATACGGGGGCTACGATGTTGTTTGCGATAATAATGATGAAGTGTTACCATTTAGTGTTACTTCTGCAATCAAAGCAGTAACTACTACCAAATGCCAATTTTCCCATCCTCCATTAGAATTCGATAAGATGTATACTTTCATTATCGAGCCTATGTCTATTGCTTGTGCGTTGGTGCTATTTTTAGCTTATACTATTGGCCTTTGGTTTACATTACGGACACATGCAGCAACAATTTGGCAAGTCCCAATATCTGATCCGCCAAAGGAACATAATAATTTGGAACCTAACCAGTTAGACTCTATTACAAATATACAAGAACAGGAACACGATAGGCATGAAGATATTGGTGGTCATGATGCACCGAATTGGTCTAGAACTAAATCAACAATGATTCTATTGTTGGCGACATTGCTATATGCCGTTATAGCAGAAATTTTAGTTTCTTGTGTTGATTCGGTGTTAGAGAATATTCCATCATTAAACCCTAAATTCTTGGGGTTGACGATATTTGCATTAGTTCCAAACACTACAGAGTTTTTAAACGCGATATCATTTGCCATACATGGTAATATTGCATTATCAATGGAAATCGGTACAGCGTATGCCTTACAAGTCTGTCTCTTACAGATCCCAGCACTAGTGCTATTCTCCGTTGTCAAGATTATAGGTGTTGATAAAGCCATGATTAGTATCAGAGACCAAATGTTTCCATTGGTTTTCCCAACATGGGATCTCATCGGAACAATGACAAGTATCTTTTTGTTTACTTACCTGTACGCAGAAGGTAAATCAAATTATTTTAAGGGCTCAGTTTTGATCCTATTGTATATAATTATAATCATGGGCTTCTATTACCAAGGTCTCATGGCGGGCTGGGGTATTCAATAGACTTTCTTTTCCTCCCCCTTTATTTTTACGAATATAATATTTTGCACTTTTTGACTAGAACTGGATAGATAATAGTAATAAATTTTGTACTTTTCATAAAATCGTATGAACGTTAAATTAAACGATATCACGAAACAGGCCCAGATGGGGAGGTATGAGCTTTCTGAATGAATATAAGAATTGTTACGAAGATAATAAACAATTTCTATCTTATAAATAACAATTCGATACTCCCCTATCTTATACATTACAATATCCCCCTATCTAGGACAACGAGATTTCCTATAGAATGAGGCCAGAAGCGATGATTTGCATGGACTCCTTACGGAATGTTTGTTTTTTTTCTTCGTTCAACTACATTGACAAATGCAATGATGGCGATGCGACAAAAGACGGGAACTACCTTTGGTTACACAAGCTAGGCCATCTTTTTCCTTTCAATTTTAAGCCACTTTTCTCTTTCCTTTATTGACTTTATATTCTGCTAGAAGCTCGTAACTCTCATCCTTCGCTTCGGTAGAAAATACCCTGAGAAAAGTTAAAGAAACTTAACTAACAAGTCCTTTTGATCAGGTATATATATATTGACAATACAGCCTACTGGTTTTATTCAGCCTGATCTTTCGTTAAATGAAATGGTCGATAGATTTTTCAAAATGATTGCTGGTGGAGTGCTTGCGCTTACATCGTTGTCTCTCACAGCTCTATATATTGGGCAAAACAGGCTTGTTTATCCTTCTTGGGCTCAAGGTGCTAGAGAACATGTGGATACTCCTGAATCCAAGGGGATTCCATATAAGGAATTGGTATTAACTACAAAGGATGGTATTGACTTACAAGCCTGGGATATTCGAAATGAGGAGACAAAATCCAGGACCACGATACTGATATTATGTCCGAATGCTGGTAATATTGGTTATTTCATTCCAATTATTGATATTTTTTACCATCAGTTCGGTTTAAACGTGTTTATTTATTCTTACCGTGGATATGGGTATTCGAAGGGTACTCCTAGTGAAGAAGGTTTGAAACTCGACGCAGACCGTGTTATGTCATATTTAGCTACAGACGAATTTCACAGAACGAAAAAATTTGTACTATATGGGAGGTCAATGGGTGGTGCAAACGCTATACACATAGCATCTAAGTTCTCCCAATTATGCGATGCCGTGATACTCGAGAATACCTTTTTAAGCATAAGAAAAGTAATACCGTACATCTTCCCATGGATCTCGAGGTTTGCTTTTATGTGTCATGAAGTATGGGACTCCGAAAGTACAATGCCGAACTGTAATAAGGATATACCGTATTTGTTCTTAAGTGGCCTAGAAGATGAAATTGTGCCAGCACAACATATGAAGGAGTTGTACGAAATTTGTCCCAGTAGAAGCAAGCAGATTTATGAGTTTCCATTTGGATCACATAATACTACGATCATTCAGGATGGATATTGGGAAATTGTACGGAAATTTCTAGAAGATAATAATTTTATCTAAATATACCGTCCTTGAAATATTTGTCAAAATTAAAAAAAGACTCAATTTAATTTACACTGCTGATTCGTAAGTAGCATATCATGATATGCTACTTACTTTTTTTATTTTTTTTTTTTCAATATAATAATTATTAATTCTATTCTTATATCGTTATGAAGGTCATTCTTTGGGAACAGTATACCCTTCCCATCTATAAATATTATTTGATGCTTTTTATTATATCATTTTTGGGATTGAAAATCATTTTTGGGTTCATTAATTCTTTGCATTATTTAGGAACATGAGATCAATGTCCTCTTCAGTCTTATTTTTTGTTTCAGGCACCATTATGACCTCAAATATTGTGGCCAGTAATAGGCATCCAGCGAATATAAATCCAAGTAAAAACCCTATTTTGGAGATTAGAGGAGGAGTAACAAATGCAATAGCAAAATTGACTAACCAACTTATGGCGGAGCAGATTGACATGGAGGTACCTCTAATTCTTGTTGGAAACAGTTCAGCGACCAGAACAAAGGAAACAGGGCCTAAAGTTATTGCAAAGATAGATATGAATAAACATGTTACAATGATCATGACAATGGAAGATAATTCGGTTCTTAAATTGAGTGATCCGAACGCTGAATAGAAAATCATACACACAAACATGGAAAATGAACCGTAGATTAATGTCGTTCTTCTTCCCAGACTTTCAACGAGATAAATACCAACAAATGTGCTACTAAAATTAACAGATGATAAAATAATCGATGTTGCATAAGTATCCTTAATACCTAGGTCCTTAAACAATGTTGTACTGTAGTAGAAAAAATAGTTTATTCCTGATAATTGTTGGAAGGCCAAAACCATTATCCCAATAAATAATCTTCTTCCCAATCGAGGTTTACCAAATAAGAATTCAAATCTTCCTCTATTTGGATCGTTTTCGGTATAAACATCTTCTTTCACTAGTAGAGCATTGACGTAATCTATAGTTTCATAGTCAAATACAGAGGTGTTATTCATATAAGCATATGATATTTTGGCTCTGTCGTAGTCCTTCATTATTTTTGCAAGGTATTGCACTGATTCTGGAGTCAAACAAACTCCAATGGACACAATAATCGCCCATAGATAGCCAAATATTAGTGTAATCTTCCATGTCATATTATTCCAGGGATCTTTTACTGAAAGCATCCTGTTGCATATGAAATTTATGATATTTCCAAGAAGGATTCCAAGTGTAATAGCAAGTTGATACATAACTACTAAGGACCCTCTGATTTTGACTGGAGAGCTCTCTGACACAAACATTGGAATTAAAACACCTAAAACTCCGACAGTTCCTCCCATACATACTCTTGCGAACAATAGCAAAATGAAATTGTCCCCTGAAAATAACTGTATTGTGATACATGCAACGTAAGCTAGCAACGACAGCATCATCCCAATTTTTCTACCACATATATTACTAATCTTTGAGAACGTTAGGACACCAGTAGCACAACCGATACTGAATGAGGCTATAAACCAGCCCTTTTGTGTAGGAGTTAAATAAAATAGTTTAGTGTCAGAATTGTATAACTTTCCAAAAGAATTATTGAAACTGGGCATTATAGAGATACCGCCCACAGTTCCGATATCCCAGCCCAAGATAATTCCTCCTAACGAAATTAAACTGCAAAGGATAATTGCCCTAATATGCTGTCTAAAATAGTCCATTTTGGACTCTGAGGTTGTGACTCTTGGACTGTCGAGTGCTTCTTCTTGTTTTGATGTCAATTGGAATGATTCCCTTGATGCCGCTGTATTTAACGTGAAATCATCTGTTGGCGAAGAATCGATTAATATTACACCAATACTTACAGGAGTTTCCATTTTTTTAATATGTTCTTATTTTTTATTTCTTAGAATTAATAAAAGTTATTCTTATCAATTTAGTTTTCCAATATTTAACCTCTTCTACCTCCCCTGGAAACCTGAGTTATTTGAGAATATTAATAGGTCTGATTTAGAAAAGGTTTAATATTACTGTTTCCCTTTAGTTTTTGTATTTGGTAGATAGCAATTGATCTGTGAGTGTTTTTCCTGGGTTGTTCTGTTTTTTTTGTACTCATCTGGTACATTTATTTCATTGTTATTATAATAGTTTATAGTTTGTAGACTTTATAGTTTGTACTGTTTACAATTGAATATTCCAGGTCACAAAAATATATATTAAAAAAATTCTTTCTGCAAAGTTTGTTGCAAAAAGGATGTGGTGAGCCCAACCTCTAAACCACTAAGAGTTTTAGGGACACATAAGTGATATTAGATGATAGTTTTGCCATTATGTTGTGAAATATTGTATAAATATATGGCAATATTGGTCACACCATTTATCACTTCATACCAAAAATTCTATAACTTTATTTTTTTTCACCTCCTGCCAAAGATCCTCACTAATCAAGTGATGGTTCAATAATAAAGACAATGAAGATATATGATATACACCTTTTTGGAACTAATTATTTAGACGCAGGAGAATCACATTCTCGTATTTATAGCACGGTTATTAAAACCATTGTGGAATGATAAAACTATTTTAAAAATAGAACAGAAATATGGAAACAACACAAGCAGAAAACTTACCACAGAGGAAATACCTTACTCTTAGGCGATCAGTAGATATCAGTGCGCCTTATAATAGACTGTACTATCTAAAGAAACATGGATTAAAACTGCCAGCTGTAGAGCCAGAGACGTCATTTACAGCCAACATAATGCCACCGGATGTTTATAAAACCAACAACAGGATTATAAATCTGCCGACAAAATTTACACATTTGAGTTCAAATAAAGTGAAGCATGTTATACCCGCTATACAATGGACACCTGAGGGTAGGAGGCTAGTTGTGGCCACCTACAGTGGTGAATTCTCGCTGTGGAATGGTTCATCATTCACCTTTGAGACTATCATGCAGGCACATGATACCTCTGTAACGGCGATGAAATATTCACATGCAGGGGATTGGATGATTAGTGGTGATGCTGATGGTACTATTAAGATATGGCAACCAAATTTTAATATGGTTAAAGAACTGGATAAAATCCACACTGAAGGCATACGAGATATAGCATTCAGCAATAATGATTCGAAGTTTGTAACATGTTCCGATGATAATATCTTAAAGTTATGGAATTTTGGTAATGGTAAGCAGGAAAGAGTCCTATCAGGTCATCATTGGGATGTGAAAAGTTGTGATTGGCATCCAGAACTAGGTCTTATAGTTTCAGGTTCTAAAGATAATCTGGTCAAGTTGTGGGATCCGAGATCCGGACAATGCGTTTCCACTTTATTAAAATTTAAGCATACGGTATTAAAGACCAGATTCCAACCTACAAGGGGTCACTTATTGGGAGCAATCTCGAAGGATAAATCATGTCGAGTTTTTGATTTGAGAGCTAGTATGAAAGAGCTTATGTGTGTACGTGATGAGGTTGATTATATGGAGTTAGAATGGAGCACGGTGAATGACTCGATGTTTACTATCGGCTGCTATGACGGCTCTATTAAACATTTTGATTTAATACAAGATTTAGAAAAGCCGATTCATACAATCCCGTTTGCCCATGAGAAATGCATATCATCGGTAGCATTCAATCCAATTGGCCATATTCTAGCCACTGCAGGTAAAGATAGAACTATTAGATTTTGGACTAGAGCTAGGCCTACTGATCCAAATGCTTTTGATGATCCAACTTACAATAATAAGAAGATCACGGGTTGGTTTTTTGGTATTAATAATGATATTAATGCTGTCCGAGAAAAGACTGAGTACGGCGCAGCACCACCACCTGTAACTGCTTCCAATACTAATTATTCGAATTATAATAACCATTCGTCTAATAATAGCTTTCCATCTACTGGGTTTCCAGGCCACAATGATCAAAATCAAGGACATTATGGGAATAATAGAGCTTATACTAATAGAGACACCGCTAATAGTAAGAATCACAAGACATCGATTCTTCCTGGATTAAGTATATAATTATTTCATGTTAGTGCATACATAAAAAAAAATATTGATCTATCAAGGACTTATAATATCAAACGTTTTATATAATAGACTAAGTGGTATTCTTGTAGTAGCAGATGTCGCGAGGAAACGTCCCCCAGTGACACCAATCACTGCATAATTTATCAATGCTGTCATAAAACTTGTCCGCATCGAAAAGCGAGATCTCAGCGAAATATTCAATGAAGAAGATATACTGCCAATTTCTTCTTTGGAAAGAACTGTCTGTGTCACGACCGCTCTGACTCTCCAATATATAAGGCCGTGAACTAATAGAGCACATGTTTAAGGAGAATTCCTTCAAAATTGATAAGACTTCTACAAGAGAGCCGGGGTCATCTTGTTTAATAGTGAAAGTTAATAGTGAAATTCTCTGGTGGGTAGCAGAAACTGGTGCTACTAGTCTCTTTTTATTTGATCTTTTTTTGAAGACCAAAAATCTTGTGGTGTTTCCTAATTTGTCATTGATACTGTGATGAACTATATGACATTTATAAATGGATGCAGCAATGTCACTGGCAATGGCCATATTGAGCTCTGTGGAATCAAGGTTTGTAGAATGGGCATTTTTCATCTGAAGCACAGCCTCAGATGTAGAGCTACAATTGATCTTCTCTATAGTAATATTAGGGTATTTCTTCTGTATGTTTGCTAAATACGTTGATACCTGACCCCACACTTGAGGGTGACTGTATATCTTTAGTTTTGAATACTGAGCCAGGTTATTCAAAGAAACCGTTGGCTCCACAGCTATCAAACAATGCAAAATAGATACAAATTGTTCTCCTACAATTGTAATCGGTGTTATTATCTGATCATCTCGCAATCTCATGTTTGTAGCGCTTCCCTCTTGCATCAAATTTCTTAAAATATCATAGGTATACACTACTTGCCCATTGGTGGAATTCTCTAACGGTACCACGGAGTATTCATCCACCTCAGACTCGTCATCCTTTAGTAACATCTCCACACATTGAGGTATCGATTCGGTTGGTTCATAAATGACATTATAATCTGTTAAATGACTAAACTGCTGAATAGCGGCCTGGTGCGAGTATGTTCCTTCCGGACCCAAAAATAGCACTTTGATGGTCATAACGTTTTGTTCTAAAGTTCACAATTGAGTTTATAACCTATTAACAGGAGCTTCAATATCTTAAAAACTGCACCATTTTTTTATTGTTCATTTTCATCGTTTTGCACTTTTTCACTTTGAGTTAGTCATCGAGGGAACGTCTGGTTTTTTTTATTTATAGTCTATATAAATTAGAGTATATATATATATATATATTTGTATGATATGTACAAGATTGGTATGAATCAGTTCTCCATTGACTGTGAGAGTGTAATTAGTTTGTTTATATCGAAGTCTGCAGACCCCTGGTTGAATTCTTCCAGTAGTTTCAATCTCTGTTTGGCTATGTCGGACTCTGTACCCATGGCACCGAAGAAACGTTGCACATTCAACAGAAGTAGTTGGGCATCCTGCAACGAGATGTTTGAGTCGTGTTCGACTTGGCCGTTCATCAATACCACATCTTTATCCTGAGCCAAGTCCAAGTGAAACTGGATAGTGGTGTGTGGTGTGGCAAACTCCTGTCGTAATTTATACTCGGCTAGAGAAGTCATAATGCAATGAACCGTCTGCGGGCCAACGAACTGCCATTGTATATACTGCAGCTCGACGGGGACAGACTTACCATCTTGCGTGGCGTCTTCTGCGCCCTCCCTGGGTAAAGGCAGCACAAATAACGGATTCCTAACCGCATACTTGTACATTGTCTGAAAAGTTTCGAGGAAAGGCACCACAGCAACCAGCACATCGTCACGTTTCGTCCACTTGGCCCTCCACAAATACTCAACCTCTTGTCTCGAAAGATCCTTGATCTTATCCAGTTTCAGGTAGTCGTCCAGAGATTTGAACCCTTTCTCTGAGGCCGCACGCTCCACCGCCGGCTCAGGCTTCCTCTTCAATTTCTCCTTTCCAGGCGTATCCTGCCTTTCTGTACTCATTTTCCTGAATTGTTCCAGTTCCCGCAACGGATCTATCTTGTTGAACTCCCGTTTCTTAGCCGCTATTTGCTCTGAAAGTGATTCCTTCAACTCCTCAACGCTCTTCAACCCTTGTTCTCGAGCCCTCTTCAGCAATTTGTCCCGGTATTTCGCCTCGATACTATAAAACCGCCGGCCAAGTGTCAAGTTCCTCCTGAACATCTGTTTGATTTATAGTATTGTGTATTTCAAATACATTTTTCCTCCAGAATGTTGCAATAATCACAAAAAAAATTTTTTTTATATAGCGCCCAAGGAAACAGCAAAGACCATCCGACGGGGACTCCGTCTCTCTCTTTTTAAAGATGGGCCTGGGCAAAGTGATGAGAACAGTGAGGCTAATCTGTTCCTGATGTGCACGCGAGTTGGGGGATGAGATACCAGAGCCAGCAGAGTGCTTTGGTTTTGTTGGAGCTGATGGTGAAGTATAAGCCGTATTTGAAGCCATATGCATACCGGTTGCACAGTTGGGGGCTTGTACTGCGAGAGTATAACGAGGTGATGGGGACTAGTTACCGGCAGGTGCGGACTATTAAGAACAAGTTTGAGCGGCTCAAGTGTCTGTATAAGCATGAGCCGGAATGCACGCACTTCAAAGGGTACAGTGAGGCGCAGATCAGGCAACTGGAGAAGCTGATCAGCGACTCAGATGCTTTGAGCACGCCCGGGGAGCTCAAACGTATGGATAAGAGGAAAAGGCTAGGAAAACCAGATGGTGGGGCTGGCGACGCTAGTGTTGAGGCTCACGCTATCGCCGGAGCTGGCGCTGGCGCTGGCATTATCTCTGACGAAGGTGAAGGCGACAGTTTACAACACCTGGAAGTTTCGCCGGGTGAAGGTATACGACAAGGGAAGCCCAGCCTTGAGGATGGATCAGAAAATGTGCTGGTGAATAGAACGGCAACTCCTCCGCCATTAGACACAATAGTGATGGGAATGCCAAAAAACACACTTCCCGCTGCAGTTAAGTCACCACCTATGAAGCTTAGTGGGCTCGATATAGACTATCTGGTTAATGAGGTGGTACCGTCACAGCCTTTTAGTGATGAAACTAATACTCTTGGTAGTAGTGTCAAACAAAATGTAACTATGAATGATAATCCAAAAGTCAATGCTCTTGCGGAGGTAAGGAGTCTGGCAATGAAACTTACTACAGAACAGGCAAGAGAGGACCAGGAAATGGCATATAAGCAGCAGCAATTAGAGGGCAAGTTCATGACTCAGGCCGACTTCTTTAACTACAAGAAAGAAAACAGGGCAGTACAATTAAGAATATTAAATCTTCTATCGGACCTTTTGGAGGGCTAATCCAATTTTATCTTAGGGTACCAGAAATACACTGACAATCAATTCGCAACACAGGTTTACTAAAGTGTGCATTTGTTTCTTTTATCCTCGTCGTCGTCTTCAGCTAGTATGGTGTCACGTGATGGAGGTGACGCCAGAATCAAATTCAAAAAAAATAGAAAAACGCGTTTGGGTAAGAATAAGGCGATGACATAACGAAAGCTGGGCTAAGAACACAATTTGTATTAGTGTATTTATTCAGAAAGAAAGTCCAAGGTCTTACATTCGAAAACAGCCATATACTCAAAATCTTGAATTTTACTTAGACAAAAAAGGAGAAGGAAAATATGGCAACTTATCAACCTTATAATGAGTACTCGTCTGTGACTGGTGGCGGATTCGATAATGGCTCGGAGTCGAGACCAAATACCATGGATTCTGGTGCTGGTGGGAGCAATACAAACACTTTAACGCCGGTTACTATCAAACAGATATTAGACTCCCAACAGGCTATTCAGGATGGTCCATTTGTTACTCATAACCAAGAATTGCATCATGTTTGTTTTGTTGGTGTTGTAAGGAACATTACTGATCATACATCCAATATCTTTTTGACGTTGGAGGATGGTACTGGTCAGATTGAAGTCAGAAAGTGGAGCGATGATACAAATGATGTTGCGCAGGCTAATGATGGCGATGATGGGTTTGGGGACTCCAAGGCAGGTGCATCACAAATAGCTCAACAATACCAAATAGGAACCTACGTGAAAGTCTTCGGCGCTTTGAAAGAGTTTGGTGGAAAGAAAAATATACAATACGCCGTTATCAAAAACGTTGAATCATTTAATGATGTCATTGCACACCACCTAGAGGCAATTAAGTGTCATGCAATAGCGAATGGTAAAATGCAAGGAGGCACAGCAGCTGGCAATGCTGGTTCAGAAGGTCAATCCCTATTCGTTTCTGAAGATGATGTCAGTGGTAAGAACCCATTGCAAAGGATCCTTGAATACTGTAAGCAGCAGTGTATTGGTAAGGACGCTAACACATTTGCAGTACCTATTCCGCTTATTTCACAGTCTCTCGATATTGATGAGACTACAGTAAGGAACTGTTGTACAACTCTCACAGAACAAGGTTTTATTTATCCAACCTTAGATGATAACCACTTCTTTGCTGTGGATTAATATTTTTTTTTATTCCTTTATTAATAAATACGCATATTAACGTAAGTGTAAAAATCAATTGTAGGATAAGTATGAAAAAACATGAATCTCGAGAAGCTATTACTAAGTCAATTTAAAAAGTAGTTATGTAATATGTCTTTATTGTTCTTTTATGAAATTAGAGGATGCTGGTACATATTTAAATAATAACATAAATTGGATTATCTTAATAAGAGTCTCAGGATAGCACTCGCCGGTTCAGTTGAGTTATCAATTCATTACATTTCTGGGTGTATTTTGGCCGTATGAATAAACGACGTAACCATCTTTATCTGTGACTAAAACTGGAACATTAACATTTAGTACTGGTTTCAGCAACAACTCCCAGTCGTATCTAGATCTGGGAGTACAGTACAGCCAACTACGCAATAAATTAATTTTTACCGATCCAAATTTTGACAAAGACTTTAAGAAACACCACAGATTAACATTAGGAATATCTTTGTAGTATTTAAAGTTCTGATAACCGTTAATCGCCTCGTAACTAACCAGTTCAAGGATTTCTTCTCCAGTCATACTTCTATAGTAAGAAGAATTTTTTCGCAATTGTTCTATCGAGTCCATAAAACATCGTCTAACACCGTTTTCCCAATAGTATTGTGTGCTATTGAATTCTCTCGCTTCCTCCGATGCATGTAATATAGAGGAGGTAGGAACATCGTGAGCGTTATAACCTGATGGTTTATATGCAATTAGTGTCTCCTGATCGTCAGTATCATTTGAACATATCATACTTTCTGCTAGTGCGATTGGAGATAGAGGATATACGTTCGTGAAGGGAATATTAATAATATTTATATTGACATTTTTATGTGGAATTCTCTCCCAAATAGATTTATAGTAATGATAAAAGTAGTGAAATTGGGGTATCCTCAACTGTTCAAAATAATTACCTTGTGATTTGGTTATTAATGCTGGTTTTTTTGTATCTAATGGAGAGGGGTTCTCCCTTGCATTGCTACCACTGGTTTTTGTTATATAGTCCAGGTTTAAAGATACTACTACTGCTGATGTCGGTGGGGGCGCCTGAACGATCACCCTAGATGTAGATTCTAGAAGTGTCTCTGTTATGGATATGTTATCATCAACAGCACCCTGATGATCTTCCTGAAGATTTACCTCAGCCAGATAATAATCATCGTTAACAGTTTGTTCTGCGGTAAAACATCGGCTATTACAATCTATAGTTAGATTGGCTAATGAGCTAAAGCAATTGCATAAAAATAGATCGTATTTGCTTCTTAGCTCAAGCAGTTCTAAATTCTTAACATCCTTGAAATAGGAATGTATTAATTTCAGAATGCCGTTCCCTTGAATAATTTTACATGACCTCAAAGATAAAGAAGAGATTGGTGAGTGTAGATTATAAAGGTCCATTGAGGTAGGTTTTCCGTTAACCTTTAACTCATTTGATTCTTCAAGTCTCAGATGTAAAGGAATGAACTCCATAGGTGTGTCTAAGGAGTCAGTATCAATCGTGATATTTTCCAAAATAAGTTCCTGGATGATACCAAAACAGCATAGCAAAGACGGCCTCAAAAACACTGGTTTATTTATTTTCGATACAACATCGGACGAAATTTCTAAAGTCTTTATCCTTGGAAGAAGATAAAATTTTTTTTCATAGTTCTTAACAAAATCTTTTGATAATTGGAATGTTCTTAGGTCTTTATTATTTATTGATTCCTGTCCTTGAATAATTTTTCTGAAGAAATCTCTTGATCCATCATTGAATACAGAATACCATAATGGAATTTTAAAGGTGGCATCAACGTTACTCAACTTGACATGTGTAAGATTGGGTAAGTAATCTATGATATCCAGCATTAATTCGATGTAGGTATAACTCGCATACTTACTCTCATACTTCTCCATCAATTTATAACACTTATAACATTTATAATTCTCTGATTTGGAAAGATTTCCTTGAAAACTAGGAACGTTATCGACAGGAATGGTTGTCCTTGCAATCTTTTCATTAGTCGGTACTTTTGGTGAAGTCAGTATGTTCGTAATTGGCCCGTCCGATTTGTTCGAGAAAGAGTAGGCACCGCCAATTAGAGATGTTTGTTCGTTCTTGCTATAGAATTTGCTATATTTCAATAAAGAGTCATGGGACTGTGGATTTATAAACTCAATCGACCGTACCAAAAACCTGATATTCTGGGATTGGTGTTTAGTTTCATTATGTTTCCCCGTATTCAGAGCATTAGCGGTGTGGAACTCCGAGTGAATCATAGCATTGAATTTCAACAGAGACAATTTCGAATCTAGACACACATCTTGAAATAAAAATTCATTGCTAACCATGTTGTAGAGCTTCGAATGTAGACCAGTCAACGATATTAACGACGCGGGATCAAGATTACTGAGGATTCGTCGGAGTATTTTTGGAGGCAAAGACAATAAATGCAATTGAGGGTATTCATGTTCTATGTGTCGTTCATTCTGTTGCTCCCTCTTCTGTTTCCTTGGCTCTTCGGTAATTAAAGTAGTCTCTAGCTTTTTGTCCTCATCTTTACCTGATAGAGAGAAGTATTTGGACCGTCCGAACAGTTGCAATTTCCTCATTTAAACCAAAACGTTTAAGTCTCTGCTTCTGGGAATAAGTTGTTCAGAACAGATGCTTTATTAAAGATTGCTATGGCTTTGATATATATTTTTGATATGTATTTCTGGAGGTGCTTGTAGGTGTATAGTTCAAGTGATGCAACTGTGGCTCTTAAAGGTGCTGACTTCTCTTAACTAACTTGGTGAGTCACGGGTAACAAATGCATTATATCACTATATCATAAATTTGGCACATGCTGACAAAACTATAAGACTGATTAATCCTGAGATTATACGTACTTAAATGTTTGATATCTGCTTTTATAATGATAGATACAAGGTTGTGTGTGTATTTTATGATGAGTGGGAAAAATAGGTTCTCTATTCTTTGTTGGACTGTTTGTCCCCAGGCAGCTGGTGTACTGTCTCGTTGTCCATCCTGTTACGGTAACCCTCTGGAGCATCCTTAGCATGGTGGCCTATCATATTTCTCAATGATTCAGGAATATCCTCGAACGCTAGGTCATCTGTCGACTGTGAGACGGACTCGCCACGAGCCCTCATTATATCCTCGATAGTAATCTTGTCATCGTTAAATATTTTTAAATGGTCAGCGATCAAATGCCTATTGTGACACCCTGGACATGTAATAAGTACCGTACCACCGGTATATGCCTGTTTAGACATGACGTGCGATGATCTAGTGTCGCATTTTTTGCAAGTGAAAGCGATCATGATCTGTGGCTGGTCCACCTTGAAGGATCCAAGGTGTTTTGACGGACCTTCTTGCAGGATCTTAGGGCTGCTGTGAACACATCTAGATGCATACCCAAATGCAATGGGTCCTCTGACACGCAGTGGTATAGTTCTTGCACTTAGAGCGAGTACTCGACCGGTAACAAAGCGAAACATTTCTTCTTTTAATGATATAAAAGGTGACGATAAATAATTGGAGGTCTTGAATAAATGCAATGTGTAACTGGCAATATATCCGAAGGAATATCTTCCGTATAATATCAACTAATTTTCTTTTGAACAAACAAAATTCGATGTTTTTCCCTTTTGGGAATTGTAATTTTTTTATTTAATTTTTTTTTACATTTTTAATCAAAATGTGAAAGGAAGTTTGGTAAGTGGCTCGCTTTAATAAAAGCTTTTAATACATTCATAACCAGCATTAATGTGGAGCTGGATTCTCTGTTCTTTTGGCAAGTAAACCTACCTGTATACTCGCTCGTTGTGCACAAGTAACTAGTTGATAGTAAATTTTTAATTTTTCTAAGAAAACCTTAAAGGATCAGAATAGATTTACGTGATAGATGTTGTCTCAGGATAGGGAAGATGAGCTGGCTTCCAAAATATTGGAAAGAGCGCAGTTAGCTCAGATGAGACGTCAGCTGAAAATAGGATTGAGCCGAGTTCCATCTAACAATGGAGAGAAGACGCGTGAGGATACGGACAGACAAGAAAATAGTGCGGAGGACGCGGTAAGAGAAAGAAGACACGGTACAAGTCCATTAAAAAGGAGGTCTGGTGGTCCTTATGAGATAAAAGATAGTATGAATGCCATGTCACCGCTGAAGAAAGTGTTATTAGAGAGAGATACGTCGAGGAGTGCGCAAACGAGTCCAATCGCAACGGCGAAAAGATTTATTAGACCTTCTACCCCTCCAAGTACGGCCGGAAGACCAATATCAGTTCATGGTACTGCAGGTGAACCCAATATACCTACTACACCTAAATCATCTACTGCACAGCCAATTATGCTGAATCAGCAGCAGCAGAGTAATATAAATCACCTTCATCGTAAATATGAGGCGTCAAACGACAAGATACCTAAGACGCCAAAGAGAGGGGGTTCACAGAAAAAAAATGGTAATAAAAATAATTCTGATGATAGCGCAGTTGCTGATTTGCTGATGTACTTAGCGACAAGCCCGTATTCATCTGCAAGGGGTCAGCAAAGTGGAAACCCGGTAAGAAAGGGATCAATTTCTTCATCTGTGAAGGTTCCGACTACACCTTACACTTCGATATACATGGCCCATGCAAATAACCAAGAGTCAAATGATGAGGTGGTAAGATTATCTGCATTGAAGGCCTCTCTAAACTCTCCACAGTCTACTTTTAAAGTACCTCATGTTGTAGGAACTAGTGGGACCAACGGGCAATGGTTCCCTGATATATTAATGGACTCTCCCTCTTTGTATTTAGGGTCCACAATGTCTCCTAACCACAAAAAGAAGGTTACCTCTCCGGGACCTCAAGCAGGGAGCACATCAATTGGCTCTGGCAATTTACCAATGCCCTCCACACCCTCGCGTGAATTGCATCATGCTACAAATCCCCACCTACTGAAAACTCCAAATTTTAACATGGGTGACTATCTACAGATATTCAGTCCATCACCAAGAGTAACAATGTCGGAAATTGGACATTCTCATTTAGGAGAAGTAGCGCCAAATCCTGCTGTGCCAGTGGGACCTGTGGAAACTGGTTCAGTTCATTCATCACCTACACAGGTAGCTGGCGAGTCTTAAATTTTTAGAAACCAGTTATTATGTCTCATTCTTACTTCATCTTTCATGGCATTCATTATTAATAAAGGGTATTAATTTATTCTATTTTAATCAATTATTATCTGATACAATTTTTTACTTTCTTTGATTTCATTTCAATAGGAATACTTTTTATCCTTTACACATTCCAGTTTATGATGTAGTGTTACAAGTATTATTCAAGGCCTCTCTTTTTATGTCGTATTATTTCCTCCTATATACGGGTTTGTTTTATATACTCAAGGATCTTTCCACCTAATGTTGTTACTCGTAGCCCAATATAAGAATGAATGTGTGTGTGTTTGTGTACGATAATTATTTAATATCATTTAACCGGTCTTTATGAATACAAAATTTATAAAAATATTATGTCCAAAATTATTATATCCATACATAACGAATATTGTATGTATGTATCTTTTTATGAATGTGTATTAATTCTTGGTTTATTACTTTTGTTTCTTCTTATGGTTGTCTTTCGATTTTTTACCGCTATCATATTTTCTCTTCTGAGCATGAGTTTTCTCTTCCAAAGAATTTTTATTCTCATTATCGAGTCTAGCAATAAACTCTTCCTCTGTCAGGCCATCTTCACTATTAAAAACTTTCTTTCTCCATTCTCTCAATCTTCTAGATTTAGTTACCTTTCTTTTATCCTTGGCTCTCAGCTCTTTCGCTCTATACGGAGCAAATTTCTTCAGTCCAATAAATTCATTCAAATCGGTATCATCTGCAGCCATAATTTCGCGAACGGAAAGACCAAAACTTTCAGGAGAGACTTCACGGTAACGGAACTTCAGTTCTTCTTTTTGGCGACTTCTACCTCTTTCTTTCTCTACTTCATCTATAATTGCTAATTTATTTTTTTCAACTGCTTTTTCAACCAGTTCGTTAAGTTTTTTCTTTTCCTTCTTTTTAGATTTCTTATCATCTTTTTTCTCCTTTCTCTTTGGTACATTTTCCTCATCCTTCACTTCCTCGACTGCATCCTCTTCTTCATCCTGATCATTATCATTGTAAAAGTCAGCCATAATCTCGTCATCATCATCCCAAGTTGGTTTACCCTCTTGACTGTAGAATTCGTCGTTGAATATTTGAGCTACAACATCATTCCAGCTATCTTCGTTATAGTCATTATTTAACAATGTATCTGTAATTTTCTCCACCATCGCTTCACTTATATCACCGCCATACTCCTTCTTTATTTGTTCTAAAATATCAGTAACCTTATTTATTTTCTTGGTCTTCTTTTTTTGAATGGATTCTTCTTTCTTTCTTTGCTCTTCTTCCTTTTCGAGCTTTTCTTCATCTCTCTTTCTTCTACGTGAAGATGCGGCTGATCTTCTTAAGGTCGCTTGGCTACGAGCATAAGATACAATCTCAGCAGCGGTTGGGTCTTCGTACCTAAAGTTGTATGCATTCTCGAACTTTTCCACGGCATCTTCAAACTCTTCATCATCTTCTTCCATGTTTGTAACATTATCCAATTGAATGATTTTATCACCTTTCTTCGGGATCCAGGCGTGTTGGTTAACGAACTCGTCCAAAAATTTCTCCTCGTTCTCATCAGGGTTGATACTTTTTAGTGGATCATCTGTCTTAACGGTATCCACTTTAACTTTCTTTTTCAAAAAACCATCATCTTCATCGCCTGTATCGTCATGACTCCTCGTATCTTCTTTTTCTGACTCTTCATCGTCTTTGAAAGCACTATTGATTTCATTTAATAATTGCTGTCTTTCTTCTCTTTGAGAGGAGACAAACGATTGCTTGCCGTCCACGGTTTCCATAGGCAAATCAAAATCGCCGTCTTCATCGTCATCCTTCAACGCATTGCCGGACAATATATTCATTCTGTGGTAGTCCTTCAAGTATATAGGCTTATGTCTTTCTTCAACAGTCAATTTCGAGGCAGCCACCTCAGGATCGTCAAAAAACCTAACCTTGGGATCCAGTAACTTATCCTTCTCATTGTTCCTGATCGCACTAAGAACAGTCTTGATCCCATCTTCGACTTCCTCGGTCAACAGTTCACCATAATCGTCTTCTTCCTCGCTAGAGGACTCGTCCTCTTCTTCTTCTTCTTCTTCTTCTTGAACATCGGGTTTCTTTTCATTTTTTATTTCAGAGATAGATGCACCAGCAGGTGCACCAGTCGGCGATGGTAGTTCAGCTTTCTTGGCAGCCTCCCTAGCCTTTTTAGCAGCAGACTTCTTTCTTGGCATCACCTGTTCAATTGAAACCTTTTTTCACTTTTGTGTCACTAAATATATGTTCACAACCAAAACTGCATTAAATAAAAGCTCATCGCAAATTATGATTTTTATTTATTTAATGAAGCTCATCGCATTTTTTGAAATTTTTCAAAATTTTTCACTTTTTTCTGGAAGAAAAAAAAGAAAGAAGAGCCGACGGGCGGTAAGAAACCTGTGTAGAAAAAATAAAGTAGAAGCAAATATATAATGAAATATATAGTCAGATATAGTGAAAGTTAGCAATGGTTGTACAGTCATAATGGTAAAGAAACAAGATGTGATACAGGTATCGAGGGTTTTGCCGGATATTACAGGATAAAATATCAAATTAAGTAACTATCCACGATATATTACCCGGACGCACACTGTGAACGGACAAAACAATGAACTCTTTAAGCTTAATTGCAACGTTTCTATATAGTTGCGATTAAGCTTCAAAAGGTTATAGATATTAGCCAACTTAATTTCGATATTACTTTGGAAGAAGCGGCAATCGGCTCAGAGGTTCTTTATTATCGGTTCAGTTTTGTTTTGTTTTTTTGAAGTCGTTTTTTTAATTGAATATTAGACAAGAGAATAAGGAGGGAGTGTTTATCACAATGTTCAAAAGGGTAGTTGGTATAAGACACAAGTTAGGTAGGAGGTTTAACACCTCTGGTGATTTTTCATTTGCCAAAATGGTTGGGGGTTCAGCTGCGGCTAAGGATTCGGACATAGCGAATATCAGTAGTCCCAAAGTTGGTAGTGCAAAAGGTGTGAAGGGGAAGCCGCATGAGGAGCCTATCAAATACGTGTTGAACTGTGTCTTCCGTAAGAATAATACACATTTTACGTATAGTGCGGTGGTGGAAGATAAGAACTTCTTGGAGAATAACCCTGGCCTGTCATATAACGAAAAGTTTCTTTACTATCTGAGGTTACCCCAAAAGGTCAAGTTCGCGATATCTACAGGCTGTCTAGGGTTCAGAAAAGCCTTGAGAGGCGAATACGAGGCTGCATTTCAGACAACTACGAAGGTATTCCAAATGATTCAGGAGAAGAATATGATGAACAAAGATATCGAGATAGTGATGGACGACTTCGGTAAAGGTAGATCTGCATTTATGGCTGCATTGAACGGGAAAGAAGGTAACAACATTAGGAAACGTGTCACTCGGATCAGTGATAAGACAGCTCTAAAGTTCGGTGGTGTAAGATCACCTAAGATGAGAAGATTATAATGAAACTTTCATTTTAATCAGATATTTCATGCTCTCTAAAGAAAATTCCCCCCTCCAATTCTACTAGAAAAAAATGTATATTCTGGACCACATACTTAAATAAATATTACTCCATCTGTAAATAGAGATTAGAATATAGCACAATCAAATCGAGCATTTTTGAAATATATATATATATATTTGTATTCATGGCACCACGGATCTTAATACCGTTACCCGCTTCGAATTTTTATTGTTCTGATTTTCATTTTTCAAAAGAAAACATTGAGTGACTGTTTCGGTGTCTGTATTATATGTGGTGTCTAGGTGTTTGACCATTTTTGGTGTTAGGTACGGATTTTTGATGGTTTATTTATTTTTTTATTTAAAAAACAAAAACATTTTTTTACACATTTCCTAATTAGGTAAGAGTATAGAACCTCTAGCTTTAGTTTTGGGACACGGCAGCGGGCAACGTCTCCCAAGGCTAGAGAGTGTCTGGGGGGGTACGCCAGGGTGGGTGGGGGGTCCACGGGAACACAGGCTGGTGCTGGCCCAGGCCAGGGGAGAGATGGGGAAGAGTTCCTAGGCTCGGCCCGGCTCACCAGCCTGTCTGTCTGAGTGTGTTTGCCCATCGCTGTTTCGTCCCAAAACCCATGCCAGAACGGACAGGGTGGGAAAGCAATGACCAGCTGCTCTGCATCTCTCTTTTTGTCTGCTGTCGTGTTAGTTGACAGTAAACTGCCCGCACACTATCCCTGGGTTAGAGGTTTAGCGATTGCAACAAGTGAAAAATATTAAAAAACTTCCATTGAATATCAGGATTAAGAGAAGGATTAGTTCTGATTTTAGTTATATTACAGTTCAAACCGACTAGAAACGATAATATACAAAATGGCTCCATCTGGTATGTTTAGAATATAGACGAACTTATAACAGGACAACTACGGGAATATCGAAGTGCGCTCGTGCGAAATTTTAGGAAATTTATATTGTATGGACTTAATATCTTTACAGATGATGATAATGCAACATGAAGAGAAGGTAACTTTTATGTGGGATTAAAGAGGTGACGATAATGGGAGTAAGCGCGGTGTTACGACCAGAGACGAGGCGGGAGAGAGAGAGAGAGAGAGAAGTGGATATATACATATAGACCGTTTTTTGTTCGAAGTTGAATTTGAAATAATGTGAATTTCTGTTTACTAACATCAACCCCATCTGACTTTTATTTCTTTTACAAAAATATTTTGTTTTTTCGCTATTCTCCTAGGTATAAATAAGTGGTAAATTCTGAGGTATACGGGATTCATATAAATTGAAATTGTTGGCTGTATAATTGGAGGCAAAAACAGCCTGACTAATATACTAGGGAATTTTTAGAAAAAATGATAGTGTAAGAAAAAAGAATAAAGAATAAACAGGAGGAATAAATTTTTTACAGCTAAGGCTAGCGCTGCTAAGAAGGCTGTTGTCAAGGGTACCAATGGTAAGAAGGCTTTGAAGACCAGAACTTCTGCCACTTTCAGATTGCCAAAGACCTTGAAGTTGGCTAGATCTCCAAAGTACGCCACCAAGGCTGTCCCACACTACAACAGATTGGACTCTTACAAGATCATTGAGCACCCAATCACTTCTGAAACTGCCATGAAGAAGGTTGAAGATGGTAACACTTTGGTTTTCCAAGTTTCTTTGAAGTCCAACAAGCACCAAATCAAGAAGGCTGTCAAGGAGCTATACGAGGTTGATGTCTTGAAGGTTAACACCTTGGTCACTGCTAAGGGTCACAAGAAGGCTTACGTTAGATTGACTGCTGACCACGATGCTTTGGACATTGCCAACAGAATCGGCTACATCTAAACGGTTTAAAAAATTTCATATATTATTCGTCATCTTATTTACAATAAAATCAAAAATTTTTTTAAATCTGTATTTTTAACTAATAAAAAAATATAAACGTTTCTACACATTATTAAAGACAAAAGTATATGACCAGCATGCCTTCTATGCTTTTTGGTAAGTTTCAACTTGTGATTGAAAATCACTTCTGGTTTGTGTTTTTCTAAAGTATGTATTTATGTAGAGCAACAGAAAGTAAAGAAAAAAAAATTTACACAACGTAGGGTTAATCATCGTTTCTTCTTGCCATTATTCTCAAGATGTTCAGGAACAAGTTGATGATGTCTAGGTAAAGAACCATGGCACATTTAATTTCCTCATCAGGACGCACTTTCCTGAAGATCATTTGGGTATCAATCAAAAGGTACAATGTAAAGATCACTGCACCGGCAACAGAGATTAAGAGGTCGGTACCAGAGCTGATCCCAAAGAACATGCTTGCGATACCGACACCAATCAACAACAGTAAACACCAGTTCAGCCAGAAATAAATAGATGTCGCAGATTCCATGACCCATTTCATCCGTTCTGACAACGCCAACAGAGAAATACCACCAACAACACAAGTGGTAATCACTATGGCGCTGAGCACAGTCTGTGGATCATATAGCAAACACACAAGCGAAACGGTATAACTCTCGGATAGTGTGAATACACCTAGTACAAGATATTGGGCTCTCCTGGACAGGTAGTACCATGGCCTCTGGGTATTGCCATTCTCCTCAGGGATATACTCCTCTTCTCTAAAACCCATCGATAACCACAAACAACTCACCAGTGCTGCTACCATCGCGAGATAGAAACACCACATGTTGGCCATCGCAAAATTCGATAAGGGCTGCCAGTTCGACATCAATACCCCCACACCCAACGTAGATAGAAGCTGTGTGGACAATATAGTATATACTTTGTGCAGGAACCATTGTCTTATCAGTGGTTCGCAAGAAGTAACATTAGTAGACCATTTGAAATCCTCTGGAATATGGTACGGATCCGTCACCTGGTATGGGGGTGGTGCCTCATTCACAGTCTCATAGCTGTTCATAGTTGATTTGTTTGTTTGTTTTTATAGTATGTATTCTGTTCTTATTCTCATGTAGCCGTTTGTTCGATATGTTATATTGTAAATGGCGCACATCCCTGACTCTTCTATAGTAGTTTGAAGGGCGGAATGTGGTTTTGGCAGGGAGGGCAATTAGACACAAAAGAGAAGATTTTTACCCGGCTGCTCTCTACAGCCAAATAATTCGTTTTATGGCGGCCCATTCAAAACAACCTATACATGTATAATAAGTACTGTGTATGTTATTCTATATATAGGTATAAGTCATTATACTATGTGTGGTATTGGTTTACTTTCCCAGCTCCTTATGCCCAACGTTCTCCTCACTTCTACATCACAACCAAAACATATAAAAAAATAATTTTTCAAGAAAAGAGGAATACAAAACTTCTTGTACATATTAAAATTAAACAATAAAAAGGGACTATTGTATAATGTATCGAATACAATAAATTTATAAATACAATACGTTTTCGAATCCAAATACATTTACCGGTATGAAATTATTCACGTGATCCCTCATTTTTGTCTTATGATTTTTTTCAGCGTAGTCTCTCTCTCTCTCTCTCTACTGAAAAATTTCATCTGATTTACATAAGGAATGTGTGATCCAAAATTATTTATTTATATGTGTTTTGAAGATCCTTTTTGTTCTTCGCTTTCAGATCAAGTGTATCTCTTTTGGATGGACGGGCGTTCTAAGTAAACTCCGTTCCTGTTTTGTCTAAGGTGGTGGTGGTTTTTGAGATAGAGTAACTGACTGATATACACGTCTTTTTTTTTACCGATAAATTACGAGAATGGCTGACGGAAGAAGGAAACGCTATTCCTTGAATGTTGTGTCGTCGTCACCTTCTATTGGATCTATACATAGTGCGACCGACACTCCGGTGCGAGACTACGCGTCGCCGTATGGGGGAAGTTGCACGTCGCCGCAACAGAGCCTGTTTCTGACGGGGTCTGCCGACTCGCTGTTCAACGATAATGCATCCAAAAGAAATTCAAGAAACTCTCTCTATAGGTATTCCTATAAATTGAGCCCGTCTTTGCAACGCTCTAGCATTGGACTCGGGATATCGACCTCTACTATAGGGTTACATCAAAGCACTGGGATCGTGTCGTCAAGGGAGTCTCTGCCAGTGTCATTGTTAGAGGCCAATGCGCCAAATATCAAAGTGTTGTTTATTGGCGATGCAGGTGTTGGTAAGACTGCGATGATCCTAAATTATTGCAACGAACTACCGACCAGAGAGCAGTGGGAGCATATAATAGGACTCAGTCCGTCGCCGAACAAGTTTAACCTCGAGCGGCGACAAGAAAGTAATCAAACTACAAAGAGCAACATGGTAAGGAGATCTATGACGGCAAGAATTGCGGCAAACTATGGTAATAGCCCAGTTAATAAGGCAGCGCAGCAAAAGAAAAGATACAGTTCCACGGATTTTGATGAACTAAGGGTAGCGGAACAACAAGACTGTGCTTATCACACAGTAAAAGAACTCGAAGGTACCAATGAACTCAATGAATTCGATAAAGATGAACTGGTGCTTGATACCAGGACTACAATCGGTGTGGATATCAAGACGAACTTAATTAATATAGAGAACCGTGTCTTCAATTGTTTATTGTGGGACACCGCTGGTCAAGAACGGTACAGAAATGCAATAATGCCCTCGTTGTACAAGAAATCTAACGCGATTGTACTCAGCTATGATATATGTGACAAGAGGAGCTTCAAAAACTGTTACCAGCACTGGCTTGTAGAGGCTATGGGTGTATTATCTGCAAAAGATTATGAAAAGGCAAGATTTTATCTAATCGGTAACAAGATAGACCTGTATAAGAAGCGGGAGGTCAATCATTCTGATATCCTTGCGGCAATAGACGAAATTGAAAGACGGTTCGGTTTAGTTATTGCTGGAAATTTTGAAGTTACATGCAAGAGTCACGATTCAGTCAACCAGGCAATGAATGCAATTATGATGGATCTGATAGAAAACAATTGCTACGAGGAGAAACCTCCGTCAGCACCAACTCTGGCAGAAGAAATCGATAGCGACGATGGGTCAAATAATAAACCTGAGGACCTCTATGATGATCAGGTATCGGGGACAAGCGAGGACGAGGAAAGCGAAAGTGAGATTCAGCCAATTTTAAGGCAAAGAAAACCCGGTCAGATTTCATCCACGACTATAGACATAACGAATCCAAACAATAACGATGACGATAATTTAAAGTTGAGAGTAAGTTGCTGTACCTAGATCTTGTACCTAATCTAAAGGAAACATGTGGATTAAGAACAATGGCATTCATACTACACTAAAATCTAAACCAATTTAACATTTTTTTATTTTTATTTTTATTTTTTTTTTGCATAGGAAACATGTTTTCATTCAACCACATTGACTAATAATTTTATTATAACTTTGACCAGTTTACTAATATATAATGTAATTTAGCATAGAAAATAAAACACGATATCATGTATATATAAAAGATATGTTTATATTAATATCTCTAAAAAAAACAGCCGTGTTGGGCAAAAAAAAATATTCGACCTCGGTGAGGATTGAACTCACGATCTTGCGATTAACAGTCGCACGCCTTAACCAGCTTGGCCACGAAGTCATACTAAATCGTGTTAAGCGGACGAAATTAAGGGTGCTGTGAGGCCACGAGGAAAAAAATATGTTTTCCCTTTTTTTTTTATTTTTGCCTCGCTTGCCACGTTGAAAAAAAAATTTTGGGTATAAAAGGAGAGGGGGTTTGAAAAAAAATTTAAATGTTTTTCCTTCCTTCTCCTTTGAAATGTGGGTGATATAAAATAAATAACCAACGCTTTAACGTGAAACTGGAAAAAAAAATTGTGATAAATTAATTGTGGTCTTTCTCTATTTCTTATTTGATTTATAAGGAGATAACTGGGAAACAAATTTTTTTTTAAGTGAATAAACAAAACTGTTTTGAGATAAGAAGAATAAATCAGTTAAAATCTGTACTTATTTTTGTTTTATTCTCTTTTTAACGCTTTGCAGGAAAGAAGAAAGAAAATATTATTATTTTTTTTTTAATTTTTAAGATTAAATATAACTGAATAAGTCTAATATTTTAATATTTTAGGATTGTTATTTTGTTTCTTTATACTTGATAAAGAACTATAATAATTAAAAGAATAAACGCAGACAAAACAAGCACTAACGGAAGAAAAAAAATAAAGTGAATAATCACTTTATTGATATATTATTTTTTTTCTTTCTAGATAGATTTACGTCACGATATAACTGCATTAGCAATACCCGTATCTAATATTTATTAGGACTGCGAAGCAGCTGTACTAATCTGAACAATACGACAAGCTTAACTTAAAAATAAAAAAGAAAAACTTGTCGATTACAAATATACTGGAATAGGATTATCGTTTCATTAATTTTTCACCTAATTATTGTTCCTATCACAGTCATTTTTTAATTATTAACATACTATTTTTACAACCATATTATTTGGGATATTATTGAGTAAAAAGAGTAGAAACTGACTATTAAAGCTTTTTAAGTATAGTCAATTTCCCTAATACAAGTAAAAATATCCCATCTATAACTTGAATATTCAATTAGTAACATATACGATCGAAGAAGGAAAGAAATTAAGGTTCTTGAAGGTCAGAAAACGTTAATTTGAATCGGCAATAGGGCACCAAGTAGATAACAAAGTACAGATATGAGTTCAGACGAAGAGGATTTTAACGATATCTACGGTAATGACCAGCCGGCTACTACCACTAGTGAAAAATCTCCAGCAGGAGATGATAAACCAGCTGATAATTCCAAAGAATCTGAAAGCACAAGTCAATTGGACGGACTAGCAGCCTTGCAGGCCTTGTCATCTAATCTAAATAACAGCAATAATAGTAAGGATTCTGATAATCCCGGTGTCTCAAACACCACTAATGATAATACAGAAAATAACAGTAGTGGTAACAATGATAATGCTGGCCATAACTCCGAAAATGGTTCAGCACCAAACTTGCCTTGGGACCAATTACAACAGACCATGTCTCAGTTTCAATCCTCAATGCCGCAGATGCCTCAGATGCCTCAGATGCCCCAGATGCCCCAGATGCCCCAGATGGCGCAAAACCAGGAACAAAAGGCAGCAGATGCCCGAGTCAAGGCGGATCTGTCTGGTGAAAACTGTAAGATGTTTATTGGTGGTCTAAACTGGGAAACTACCGAGGACGGTCTTCGCGATTATTTTAGTAAATATGGTAATGTGACTGATTTGAAGATTATGAAGGACCCTAACACCGGAAAGTCCAGGGGCTTCGGTTTCTTAAGTTTCGAGGATCCAACATCTGTGGATGAAGTAGTGAAAACACAACATATTCTAGATGGTAAAGTTATCGATCCCAAGAGAGCAATTCCTAGAGAAGAACAAGATAAAACAGGTAAAATTTTTGTAGGTGGTTTGGGTACAGATGTGAGACCAAAAGAATTCGAGGAATACTTTTCTCAATGGGGTACCATTATTGACGCACAATTAATGCTTGACAAGGATACAGGTAGATCAAGGGGTTTTGGGTTTGTTACTTATGACTCTCCAGACGCTGTTGACAAAGTATGTGAACAAAGATTCAGAGATTTCAAGGACAAGAAAATAGAAATAAAAAGGGCAGAACCTAGACACACCCAAAGACAAAATAACAACAATCAATCTGGCCATTCACCATTACAGAATAATAACATGATGAACTCGATGGGTGGTATGAACCCCAACCCTATGGCGAACATGTACGCCAACCCAATGATGGGTGGCTTTAATCCAATGTTCAATCCACAAGCAATGCAGGAATATTATCAAAAGATGCAAGAATACTATCAACAACTACAACAGCAAACTGGTATGGATTACAGTCAAATGTTTCAGCAACAAATGGCTATTATGATGCCTGGTTTCATGCCTCCAAATGGAGCTGGGGGACTAGATAGTACAGGATCCGGTTCTCCACCAAGTAATGGCGTTGATGGTAACCAGAATAGCTTTCAAGGTCAGTCCGATTCTGATAACAACTCCACAACAGGTACACCATCGAATGTACAAACCATTGGAGGAGAAAGCTCCGAATCAAAATCCGGCAACAATAATGGCGTCGATAATTTCAACAACAATAACAACGGCTTACCAAGCAATATTCCAAGAGGACCAAAGGCCCCAAGAGGTGATAGAGGCGACAGACATGATAGAGACAGCAGGGGTGGTTACAATCGCGGAGGCCGTTATAATGGCTCTGGCGGTGGTTACCGTAGAGAACGTGGTGGCTATAATAACCGCAGAGGCAATGGTTACCATCCTTACAATAGGTAGAAAATATCACTCCTTAATAATCCTTTCTCTATTTACCTTATCAGAAAACACATCTTTCAAAGCATATACCAATATTCTGCATCAGATAATGAATTTTATTTTGAATTTTTTTTTTGCCTATATAACTTTCAACACTTTTTAATCACTCGCGTTGGTATCAGAAATGTGTTACCGCAATAATTCTAATTTTTAGTAATATGTATCGGTTGCTTATATGAATGCTAAAATAATGTAATATACAGAAATATACAAATTTACGCCTTTAATTAACCCAAACAAATGTGGGTTATTGTTTTGCTAGTTAGAATTGTCAGAACGCTTCTGTAATCGATATCACAATACACAGCACATAATGCTCACATTCTAGTTTGATAGGTTAATTGGCATATTCTTGCTTTTGGTCGTCTCCTTCTAATCATAGACACGAAGTGTCAGTGACACGAAAAATTTCGCGTTTTTTTTTTGTTTTTTCGAGTTTTATTTTCCATGACGCGTCACAGTCGCAAGGATCAGAAAAGAAAAAAAGATTAACAAGAGTATGAAGACAATGGCAAAGTCGAAGAGCTCAGTAAATAATTTGGCCCAGACCCTGCAGATCGATTTTGTTGCTATTCCAAGAAGGAGTTTCTGCAAATGAAATGGGTCACGAAAAAAATTATTGAAACAGAATGAACGTCTGGATAAATTTACAGGATTAGCCTAGAATGCAGGCGGGAAATGGTTTTGAGCGACGCCAAAAGCTATTAATATGTGATCAGGCTGAGATGTCCAACACCTGTTCATCATTATGTATCCATGGAGGTCCAGAACAGGATATTTAGAATAAGGCTGTTAAAAAGTGATTCTCGCAATGACAATTTTTATCACTAATTGAACTCTTTTCGTGTTTCTCTTTAAAAGAAATTTGAACAATTGGCGAACAAGGATACGGTTCTCCTGGATCCGCAAACGAACAACTACACATTTCTATATCCATACTTTTGCGGAGACTAAAGAAAAGCGGGCAGAGATCAATTACACGTACCAAATTCGTTCCTATTATTATGAGAAGGTCCTCAAAAATATTATATATAAGAGACAGATAATTGTTATTTCTTATTTGGATCCTTTTGTTCAAAAAAATTTCCATTTATATATATTGAAAAAAAAAATCCATTGAACTACCTTTGTTAACTTTCAATATTCCAACTAATTTCCATTCCTTTTAAAAAAAAGTTATTAAATCAAAATGAAATTCTCAACTGCTATTACGATCGCTGCCTCTGCCACTCTAGGTGTTGCCGGAACTGTTGTTTCTGATGGTGTAACTTACGTTGATATCACAACCACCCCTGAAGTCACTAAGTCTGCTGTCTCCACAGTTAAGAGTACCTCTACCCCATACACCACTACCACAGTCTCTACTAAGCCAGCTGTTTCCTCTGTCTCCCCAAAGACTGAAACTTCCAAGACTGATTCTCCAAAGGCTGAAGCCTCCAAGAATGCGCCTTCCGCTTCTGTCGGTTCTGGTTCTAACCGTGCTATCTCACAGATCGGTGATGGCCAAATTCAAGCTACCACTGCTACTCCAAAAGCTGAAGCCCCAGTCAGCAGTGCTCCAGCTACATCTCCAAAGGTAGAAGCCCCAGTCAGTAGTACTCATGCTTCCTCATCTAACGTTGCGCCAACCTCAATCGTTCCTGCCAAGAACGGTACTACCGCAGCTCCATCTAGTGTTGCTATTCAGCAACAAAAGACTACTTTGAACACTGTTAAGACAAACGCTGTTTCCCAAATCGGTGACGGTCAAATTCAGCAACAACTAGCCAACGGTGGTGCAAAGAATGCTGTTGGTTTCACTGCTGCAATTTTTGCTGCTGTTGCCATGCTATTATAAATCTAATATGATTCACTATCGGTAAAAACGTATGGAATTAGGATACACCTGCTACAGGATTAGCTGGTTTATCCTCTAAGATATTTGAAAGCCGCAGGCATAACGAAAATTTATTTTGGTAAATAATCACTTGATGAATTATCACTTGACAAAGATACTTCTGTCCGCAATTAATAAACCCTCATGATACCCCTCTTTCACTTACATGCCATTGTTTTGACCTATTTCCCTTTTCGGTTTTGAGCTACTATATGTTCAACATATAAATAACTTACAGTCGTCGCGCAGGGAAATGAAAATCAAGCAAATGGCAAAATTACGACTGATACCCCTTACAAGTCATGCATTGACTTCTCTAATATGCTTATTTATAGAGCAGGGAGCTCCAAGAAATGCTCCTTTTGTGTATATTACCAAGTTATTAATATAATAAACATTTATTCGATACATTGAAATGGTATTACCCTTATGTAACTGTTCCGTGCTATGGTAGTTAACCTGTCCTTTTTTTTTCTTTTTTTCATATTCAAAATTTTTCAAAAAAGTTTACATCTCATCTCATCACATCTCATCACCTATAGTTAATGCTTTTGACAGGGGAGTTATAACATAAATGGAAGTCAGGTCTTGAATGATTCAATAATATAAGCTATAACTTACATTGTTTGCTATTTTTTTGGTCACTTTTTTTTTTTACTTTTCTTCCATTAATACATTATATTTATTTTGAAGCAGGAAATCATAGAGTTCCATTGAACCATATCCCTAATGAGAGGCGAACGAAGTATCAAAACCCTCGGTAAAAAAACCAAAAAATCTATGAAAGTTAAACGGATGAGGAAATCGTCGTTCAATGCAGTCCAACGGAACATAGAAGTTTTCAACGATAACAAGGAGTTTTTAAATAAATATGAGAACCTTGCACTGGACTTGAGTGACCCTGAGGACGGTAGTAACATGATGTCCAAATCAAATGACGATTTGGTATTGAATGATGGGGAGTCGAAAGCTGCAAATTACAGTGACTCTTATCATGAAATACCCGAAATAGAAGTCGAATCTGGAGACGAAGGCGTCGTCGCCTTCACAGGCGCGAACTCTAACTCTTTAAATAGTAATGACGATTTTGTTCCACTTGCAAGCAGTTCCGAGGAGGAGGGAAATATCTCTGAAGAGGAATCAGATCCAGATATCGAGAGTACCGATGGTGAAGAAAACGGTGAGAACTCTATTAAGAGTAAAAGGACATTAAATTCTGAGTTTCCCTGGATCTTAAATTATGATCATTCAAGCCAAAGAGTGATATCTGATTGGTTAACAGGTGAAATTAGAGATTTTGTTTCCTATATTTCACCGAGTAAGCTTGAAATAAAGACAAGAAATAAGACAATATCAAAGATACGAAAAGTTGTTAAAGAACTCTGGGCTGATGCTGATTTACACGTCTTTGGTTCATATGCCACAGATCTGTATCTACCTGGTTCCGATATTGACTGTGTCATTACTAGCAAAGATGGTGATAAAGAGAATAGACAGTATCTTTACGAACTAGCAAGACATCTCAAACATGAGGGATTGGCTTCAAGAGTAGAAGTAATTTCAAAAGCAAGGGTTCCGATCATTAAATTTGTAGAGCCCGAATCTAATCTACATATCGATGTGTCCTTTGAACGAACAAATGGTCTTGCTGCAGCGAAAATAATCCGTGAATGGATTGCTGACACGCCGGGACTGCGGGAGCTCGCACTGGTGATAAAACAGTTCTTACATGCAAGGAGATTAAACGACGTCCATACTGGTGGCTTGGGTGGGTTTAGTATTATATGTCTAGTGTTCTCATTTTTAAAATTGCATCCCAGGATCCAGTCACAAGAAATAGACACTTTTCAAAACCTTGGTGTTTTGTTGATCGAGTTTTTTGAGCTTTACGGTAAGAACTTTGCCTACGATGATGTGGCAATTTGCGTGGCAGATTCGAGGGCTACTTACTTGCCCAAAACACATTGCAGATTTTATCCACCTGCGCGTTCCTCATTCACATTAGCTATTCAAGATCCTGGTGATTCAACGAATAACATAAGCCGTGGTTCATTCAACCTGAGGGATATAAAGAGATCATTTGCGGGCGCGTTTGATCTTTTGGTTAACAAGTGTTATGAGCTGGATGAGGCCACGTTTAAAGATCGTGTTGGTAAGAGTATACTTGGTAACGTCATCAAGTATAAAGGTAGGCCCCGTGATTTTAGTGATGAAAGGAGTCTTGTTACAAATAAGGCCATCATTGAAAATGAAAGTTACCACCAAAAACGTTCAAGGGTGATCCACATGGATGAATCTTCTTCCTCGTCTTCCTCTGGGGATGAATCCAACGACGGTGATAGCGGATCCTGTGACCTAGACGACCCATTCGTAAATGTGGAGGAGAACGAGTTGAAAGTCACTGAACAGATGTACGTAATCGAAAATCGACCTCAACGGAAGAAACGTAAGGTTACAAGTATAGACACGCTAATGGGGTTAAACGATGATGAAGTAGAGCCCAGTGCTCCTACAGATGATACGACAGTGCACAGTCTTAAGCAGGGGTCCCTGAAGGCCAAATCAGTAGACATGCAAACAAAGAGAGATTATTGGTTAGCAAAGGGCCAGTCATTATAATTAGATACATTCATTCCTTTTTTTTTCTTTTCTTTTTTTCTTTTAATATAATATAATATAATATAATATAATATAATATAATATAATATAATATAATATAATATAATATAATATAATATAATATAATATAATATAATATAATATAATATAATATAATATAATATAATATAATATAATATAATATAATATAATATAATATAATATAATATAATATAATATAGTATAGTATAGTATAGTATAGTATACTGTAATACAACCGGGAATTGACAAATTTTGGAAAAACTTGGTTTGGGTAGAAATGGGGTGTTTTCCTGCACTGTTTTCTCAGCAAATTTCCAACAAAAAAACAAAATTTAGAAATTCAGAAAATTACACAAAAACTGGCATGTCGTGATGTACGATAATATGATTAGGTATGTAATTGCGTCTAACCGATTCTGTTTACAACTTGTTTTAATTTGACAAGTGTAGCTCTACATATTATAGATATATAGGATATTACATTGGCTGTTACACTGTGTTCTGTAGGTTATTATATATAAAATGACGTACATGCATATACTCTGGTTTGATTTTAGTAAGTTTGCAATACAAGAATATAAAGTATAATAAAATATTACAATAAAACAATACAATAAAATATTACAATAAAACAATACAATAAAACAATAATAGAGTATAGTACAGTATAGTATAATAAACTATACATTTACACGACTGAATCACATGCACTGTTAGTATAGCAACACGTACGGAAAGATATCATAAAACGCGGAGGTTAAAAGAATTTTGCCTAATCGGGAAGTTCGTGGGAAGTGTGAAACAGAACGCGAAAATAATTTTTGTGATGATGGTGGGGGGGGACAATGACGACGGTCCGTGCGGCGGTTTCTGGGCAGCCATGTGGACTTGACGCGTCAAAAAGATCGAAATTTCAAATAAAATTGAAACACTTCAGCAAAATCGAACTTTGGCGAGTTATAAGAAAATAATAAAAAACCAATCCTGTAACATATCTGAAATCTGTTGTTAAGACACTTTTTAAAGACAATGAATACAAGATAGAAAACAAATAAAAGATCTATTACAATTGGGTTAGAAGGTGCTAAGCAAAGAAACCAAAACAAAACAAAATAAAAGACAGAAGGGAAATCAGATATGTCACTTTCAGCAGCAGCGGCAAGGATTTCGGATAATGATTTTCAGAATATCGGGCCGGCGCCCAGGCCGCCGGCCGCGACGGCGTTCAATCAGACGCAGCCGTTGACTAATTATATGCATCAATTGAATTTGAGTAAAGATATTAAGACGCCTGTGGTGTCGCGGAGGAAAACGGGCTGGATCTCGTACAAAGACGACGGGTTGCTGTCTTTCCTGTGGCAAAAGAGGTATATGGTTCTGTCAGATAGCGCGCTGGCACTGTACAAGAGTGAGAAGACGAGCGACGACCCGGTGTTGAAGATACCCGTGACTGTGATAGTGAGTGTGAGTAAGAACCAGCTGAAGCAGTACTGCTTTGAGCTGACGCGTATGAACGAGCGGAACTCGTCTTCGGGGTCTCTGCAAATGAGCCCCGATTCGGTCTCCAAGAAAACCGTATACATTGCTACGAAGACAGAGGTGGATATGAACTCGTGGCTGGATGCGATCTTCTCCAAATGCCCGCTGCTAAGCGGGGTGTCCTCTCCTACAAATTTCACTCATAAAGTTCACGTCGGCTTTGATCCGGAAACCGGCAGCTTCGTTGGTATGCCCACCAACTGGGAGAAGCTACTGAAACACTCTCGGATCACGGGCGAGGATTGGAATAACGACTCGGCAGCTGTGATACAGGTATTGAACTTCTACCAGGAATACAACGGTGAAGGGTCATCGCTAGGAAACGGTAGTACAACATCTCTATCCTCTGGTAGTGTCTCTAGCTCACCGTTACATTTATCCCGGGAATCCAATTCGTTGCGGTCACCAGAGGACAGTAAAACCGTATTGCAACCAAGCTCGTTGCTTCCACAGAGGAAAGCACCAACTCCTCCCAAACCAACTGGTCCTTTAGTAAGCAAAAACCAAACTCCCCCTAAGTCGAATGTTCTGTCAAACTTGAACAGTAATACACCAACTAAGATGGGTAATAATCCATATAAAAACGGCTTACCTGCGAAACATAATATACCACCAAGAATGCAGGCCCCATCACCTAGTGGTAACGGCAAGGTTCAGAACCCGCTTCCAAAGTTGGCCACACATAATAACTACCAGCAACAGCAACAGCAACAGCAACAGCAACAAGGTTATGCTAACAATTATCCTTCTCCAGGCTCATCTCCAGTGAACTCTAAACCACCTTCCCCAATAAATGGTTATAGACCACATCATAACATGATAAATCCATATTCTAAGGGACCTGCATCACCATTAGGTGTAAGACCGAACCAGCATCCAATGAAACAAATGTCGCATCAAATGGGTAATATGCAACAGTCTATGAACAACCAAATGAAAACATACCCAACGATACCTGTTATGAAACCGCCCCAAAATATGGGTCGGAACCCTGCAACGAATGCGGCTAACATTGCCATGAGACAGCAATACGACCAGCAACAAAATAAAGTACCTGGCGCACTACAGCCTATGAGACAGGCACCCAAAAAACCAGCTGGTGCTCCAAACGAGCGTTCTCCAAATGAAAAGACGAAAAAGTCTTCGAAACCAACTATGTCAAATGCTGAAATTATGAGCAAATTGACAAATGTAACTATCAATGCAGATCCTTCAAGACTGTTCCATATGATCGAGAAGGCAGGTCAAGGTGCTAGTGGTTCTGTTTACCTAGCTGAACGTATCGAGATATTGGAAGATAGTGGCCCTCAGCATCAAAGAGGTGGTACAGAACATGAAAAGCCAGAATTAGGTGACAAGGTCGCAATTAAACAGATGGTCTTGTCGAAACAACCAAGGAAAGAATTGATCGTTAATGAAATAATGGTTATGAATGACTCCCGTCATTCCAATATCGTGAACTTTTTGGAAGCATATTTGAAGACGGAAGACGATTTGTGGGTCGTAATGGAATACATGGAGGGTGGGTCCTTAACAGATATTATTGAGAACAGCCCAACTAATGGTAGTGCATATTCACCCCTAACAGAGCCACAAATTGCGTATATTGTTAGAGAAACATGTAAGGGTCTAAAATTCTTGCATGATAGAAACATTATCCACAGAGACATTAAGTCCGATAATGTTTTGTTAGACACTAAGGCCCGTGTGAAGATTACAGATTTTGGTTTCTGTGCTAAATTGACAGATCAACGTAGTAAAAGAGCGACAATGGTTGGTACACCATATTGGATGGCCCCTGAGGTTGTTAAGCAAAAGGAGTATGATGCTAAGGTTGACGTGTGGTCATTAGGTATCATGGCTATTGAAATGTTGGAAGGCGAACCACCTTACCTAAATGAAGATCCATTGAAGGCCCTATATTTAATTGCCACAAACGGTACACCTAAACTAAAGCATCCTCAAACATTATCTCTTGAAATCAAGAGATTTTTGAGCGTCTGTCTATGTGTTGATGTTCGATACAGAGCATCAACTGAAGAACTTCTTCATCACAGTTTCTTCAAAATGGCATGTGAACCAGAAAATCTATCATCATTACTGGAGTATAAGAAATGATATATTATATAATTGGGTTTTTTACGATTTTAGCATTATAAACAGTCAGCATATAGATTTTATTTTTAAAATTCATTTTCGTTAGATATTATTTAATTACTGTTAGATTCAAAGTTCATTGTTTAAATCAAAGAGTTCATTCTATACAATTAGGAACCAAAGTTATGGCCAAATTTAGATCAATTCAGGTCACGCTGTTGTACTTGTAACAAGTTTAGTAAAATTAAGTGATAGCGACAAGAGTTCGTTTTGAAGACCAGCCAATTTGTGGGAAACTGGAATTGTTTTTAAAATCAAAGGGTACAGTTTGCTTAGTGATGCCACCGTGTCCTTGTTGGCTTTCTGTTCTTTCAATATTGAGATCAATATATTAGACAACCCGTGCAATAAAATTTTCATCTCCTCACCCCTGAGTTTTGGGATCGGCGCCAAACCGGTTAAGGATTCATCGGCAATATATTTGCTTAGTAGAAATGCAAGTCTTGAGATCAGATACGGAATTGTCGTGTTCTTCAACATTACCAAATCTTCATCAGGTAGTTGTGCATAATTTATAAGCTCGGAGATACTCATAATTGCAAAATTGTGTTTGGTTAGATGTTTTTGGCTTCTGGTTAGACCATATACCTCAAAGTCCGTTAAGTAAGTAAGTATTACGTTGAAATTTTTTGCACCTTCACTCTTTTCTAATATTTGTTTTTGAATATCATCTAATTCGTATACCAATGAAGCGTGCCATATACAATTAATCAGACGATCATAATCCCCCTGATTGAATAGTGAGGATACATGCTTTTTTCTAAAAAGTATCGAATAACTTTCAAATTCTTGTATATCATCATTCTCGGTAATGGCGTCTATATGAACACTTCTTCTTTCTGCTGAGCATAAGAATATGGACATAAAGATATCCGTAAATTGCTTTTGTGATTCAACGTCCTTTTTAAGAATTATGGCAGGATCGTCTATGGAGGTTAGCAACTGTCTGAAACACATTGATCCTAATACCCAGAAAGGTTTTGAGCCATCAGCAGATAAGTCGATTAGGCTTTTACTGACCACTATTTCTTTCAGATTTTGGCATATTTTAATGAAGCACCTAATATGGGGTTCTGTTTTAGGTTTTGCACTGATCTGGTTTAATTGTGTTAGAAATAGTTCACATGCCCTATAACAAACAGCCTCAAATGTTGGGATCCTTGATAAAGATGAACTTTGTAATTTTGGTGCCAATTTCTTTTCAATCTTAGCCCTTGTACCAAAAATTAATGTCGCAATGATACTTAATTGAACAAAGTATAGATAAACGTTATCATTTGAAATTTTTTCAAAAATAAGAGACATCCCATTTAGAACGGCATGTTGAAGAGTTGATGGCTTTGTTTGGTCCCTAGAATGCTCAGGCAATAGAGGAAACTTTACAGCTGAGATGAATAAACTCATGCTTTTCTCCAAAAAGGAATTCTTTAATTTTTCCGAGTTCTCAATCAGTACGCACATCGAAGGAAATGCGAGTGTTAATTCACAAACACAGTCATATTCAGTTTTCTGACTTAACTTTGAAGAATTGCTTATATCACTGTACATTATATTGTATTCAGACCAGATATTTGCACATAGATCGAGTAAACTAATTGGAACTTTTTTATATGAGGAAAGATTCTGTACGACACTTCCGAAGTTTTTAATTGTGACAAATCTAACGCCAGTGGAAGAGCATTTGAGAAGTCTAGTGAATAGTTGTAACAAGATAACCCATTCTTCAGCATCCTTATTATTTACCTCAAAATCAGCATAATGCTCATTGAATAGAGCTACCATGCCTTTTAATGTCACATCCAAACATTCTAAACTTACAATGAGATCATTGTCACTTCTTTCAAGAGTTAGGAAAGGCTCCAGGACTTCTCTGAATATTGGCTTCCATTCCGGAAAACTAGTGGAATGCGAATCAATTATTCTAAAGAATGTTTGTATTGCACCATTACTAACTTCATTTCTTTTGTCCGTAGCACAGAAAAGTAAATTCCTTAACAAGTACAGCCAAATGCCATAATATCTTGTCGCAAAGGATGAATCTTTAGATGCGATTAACTCAGTTAAGTAATTCGTGTTTTCTCTTTTTTTATCGAAATCAGATTCATTGAAAACGATAGTATTATCTTTTAATGAGGTAGAATATTTTCCCCTTAGATAGTCACCAACAAGCCAAAACTGGCTGATTGATGAAAACGATATATTTAATATTTTTTGTTGATTAACAAAGGCGACGATGGTATCAATTAGGTCAGGAATTACCTCAAGTGGTAAAGTTTTTAAGAAGTCATCTGAAATTAATTTAAATACGTCATATGCAACTTGAATCATGTTTTTCTGTTTGGTTTTAACGCCCTCTACTAGGGAAGAATCGTCGATACCGTTTTGTAACAGTTTTGTTATATCTTCACTGAGCCACTTGAACGGACAATTTATTATCTTAAAAACAAGATTCCAGGATTTTTCAATGAGATCTCCAAATTCGTTAAGTTGATCTTTCAATGTGCTTAGGACTTGGTAAATGATATCACCTTCCACATTCAAATTTCCATTATGAATATCTTTCTGTGTAATCCCAAGAGTTTCAATTCTGTTGGTAATATTAATAAAAGACTTCATTAAAAACATTTCATATTTTGACAACATCGAATTTCTAGCTTCTATATCCTCTATTTCAGAAATTTCGTTAGCCCCGTTTTTACAAACTCCTGAAAAAACATGGCTACAGTATAATCTAAGGGATTCATTCCTATCTCTGTTAGTCATCAAACTCACCATGTACTCCACAAAATTGTCCCAGTAGCTTTTACCTTTCGAATATTCTAAAATGTGGATAAAGTTCGCTGTAGTCAAGTCAGCTATCTGGGTAATGAAGAAACTGGGGTTATATGCTGAGTAGTAGAACTTGTCGTTGCTACCAAATGGTTTGAAACCTTCTTCTTTCTTTACATCCAGATTAAAGATGGTGGTGGAAAGATTTTCTAACTCATTTAACATAGTCATTAATGTTACAATTGGGTAGTTTTTTGTCGCTTCTAGGTATCCAGCTATTGTATTCTCAGTACTAATAATATCATTTCTTGATAAAGAAGAAGATGCAGGAATGGGATCTATATTTTGAGAACTTAGAAAATCGCTTGATGCGCCGTAAAGATAGAAATTAACCCAGTCCCATGTACCAAATATATAACGCCAACATTGAGCAGTAAATTCCGGGCCCAAAGATATTGCTAATGAAATTAGAGCTCTAAACAAACTAATATTTTTGCTGGTTGCATTTCTAGTATAAAACGGATTCTCATCAGTATTGTCCTCTTCTATCAGTCTGACGGTTGTTGCCCCTATTAACGAATCGCTGATAGAATTTAACACGCCGGTACCTGAATGGCTTCTTTTATGAGAATGCTGACCCTCATTTGCAGCTTCAGGAATGGGAACTTCTCTTGGTTTCAATTCCACGGTTGCATCTCTAAAATACTTAAGGCATTTCTCCAATCTCTGTCTGTCACCCAGAAGACCAGCACAATGGGAGAGTTTTTGAAATGCTCTTACTAAGGTATGAAATATAGTAGTGTCGATTGTAGAAGAATACAAAAGAATTGTATGAATACTGAAGAGATCATCGAATAGGCCATCGAATATTTTTTGAAGTTCCATCTTCTTGTTTTGCATTTTTGTCATATCTGATAGTTCGTTAATTTCGATGGCTTGTGCGCTTAATATTTCCGAACAGCTGTTTGTTGTAGTTATGATCATCCATATGATATAAGTTACATTTACATTTGGAGCAGAGTTCTTATCTAGCATCTCCATGAAAGTTGTTTTGCTTGAAAATGACTCATTTGAAATCAATGGCATGTCTATCTTTTCAATTGTAGCTGTTTTACCGACGTAATCTACAAAATCTTCGGAGTTGAGAATCACTAAACATTGGCTCAAAAAGTTGTGCAGTACCGGTTTTTTCTCTTCATATTTGTCGTAGTTATTATAAATCTCATTGATAAGTGTGGGGCTTTGAGAAATTTCATGAAATATTTCCAATGAAAGTACTCTTTGCCATGGTGTGATGGAGGCATCTAGTGATAAGTCATGAATTACAAGGGACAGTATGACTTCCAATTCTAATTCGATGAACGGTAAGAATTCCTTATCTATCAATAAACGGATACAACGGAAACAACGTAAGACCGTAGAAAAATGCTTAGAATTAGACATACAACGCAATAGCAATGGAATCGTTTTGACTCTAAGTAAGAACTGCAAATCATCGAACTTGATGAAGAACTTTTTACCGTTAGTTAGGATAGATTCTATCACTTCCAGTCCAAGATCAGATGGTATATCCGTAACATCCAGCATAGTTTTAGATTCTTCTAAATCGTCATTATTTTTTGAGTCAACGATCGAGCACAGATTCGAGAATGTTATATTAGCATCATATCTATAAGTGTTTATTTTAATGTTCTCGTTGTTGTTAATCAGGACCTCAAATTTCTCGCCATCATCTCTCAAACTTCCAATAATTTTATCATTGCTTAGTCTATCAAATATCTCGTCCATCAATTGTTGTAAAGTAGCGCTTGCTGTTCCAGCAACAACAGGCGCTTTGTTAGGGACTCTTAACAGGGAAGTGCAGCAAAACAGCAATTTCTTGCACAGTTCGCCTGTAATAAATTCTCCATATGTCTCAAAAAATATAGGCACTACTTGCAATACCTTCAGTTGTATATCCATAGCCAAATGTGTAGCCTCGATGAAGGAGTCTAAAACCTCAATCATTCTGCGTTCCGGAATACATCGAACACTAGACATACTCTGTAAGCATTGCATGGCAATTGTGGTCATTTTTGCATTTCTTGTCTTACATGCCAAAACAAACGGCACAACAAAATCTGGATGGTTCTCTAGTTCATGGACAGCCTGTACAGTTTTCAGTATCTCAATTGATTTGTTACTTGCTTCTCTCACCTCAGAGTTGCGTCTCTTCGATTCAGTTGCTAATGAATGCAGATCTGTATCCAGCTGCTTTTCAAAAGCTGCAAAACTACTTACAGTTCTTGACATCCAGGAAAAATGGGTTTAGAGTTGCTGTAATGTATAAGTTCTTTTATCGTTTTTTTTGGTGAAATGATAAATAATGTAATAAAAGGCTTTTTATTAAACTATTGTGCAGCCGGTATGAAAACTCTAAGCGTCCTCAATTACTTGTCCATGGCTCACACTTTTTGGATAAAATACCAAAAGTTCGTTGTTTTCTTAGAAAAAAGCCCTTCTTTTCAAAAAAATATTGGTCCATTCTATGAGAAAACAATGAAATTAAGAAATTCAGAGGACTTTTAGTAATTACGTTCCAGTTTGTAATGAACCAGAAGGCACTAAAATAGGTTCTTTCAGAGGATTGATATATCAGAATGTCGTTGGAGAAAAGGAAGGGACGGAACGCAAGATTTTATCAAGAAACCATTTAAAAGAAGAGTCTATCAAAAAATTACTAGAGGCCAAAGCAAATTGCCAGGTAGCTAGAAAGAACTAGGGAAATAAAAATAATGCTAGGTAGGCTATTTGGTCCAAGAAACAGGATTAGCTGGAGTAGGAGAAGGTTTTCTCGGGACAGCACCGAGATTAAGGATGATATGCGTTCTATGACTAATGGAAGCAGAGATAGTGGTGAAGGGGCCACTGTGGGAACAAAGACTATCATAGATAATATCAGTAATACAAATTCTACTGGTAGCAAAAGAACGGGAAATGAGGATGCTGTGAAGCCATCATTATTGGTACCCAGTGTATCTCGAACGGATGATATAGCTCCGCGTGTAATACATCAGGAAGGTTTATTTGCTGGATTCAAGCCACTTTTCTTAGGGAAATCCGGAATCATCGAACCTTCAGTCGATTTCAGGGGAAATGGATACGTAATATCAAAGATTATCAAAGATCTCAAATCATCAGCTGGAAAAGAGGGCACGGAAAAGAAAACAGAGGAATTACTTTCTACACTCGAGAATATCAAATGGGAGCTTAAACCAGAAAATGAGAAAATGATTATACCGTGGGAAGCCTCTATCAGCGGTATTAAACATAAAGATGAATCCTTTAATAATGTACCCAAGAATGTTATCAGAAAGTTGATGCCATTCAAACTGCCTGAAATGAAAAATAACAACGGGAAGAGTAAACCAGTTAGTAAGAAAAGACCGGCAACAATAAGACAGTTAAAATTCAATAACAGTATTGTCGATGATAAACTGTACCTCGTTGATCTGTTCAATAAACCTAGTTTTTCACAATTGAAGAAATTGAGGAATAGTGATACATCAGAGTGTGGCGTTCAAACTTTGACGAAAGAGCAAATATTAAAGAGGAAGGAATATTTCAATGAAGTAATGGACTTCTATCATCAATATTGGTTTTTGAAAAGGGATTGTGTTCAATATAAGCTCCAAGCAGAGAGACTTTCGAAACTTGCCCAAAGGGAGTTCCAAAAGGCTACGGGGCTGGTAATAATGCTTGGATCTGGAGACTATTCGGTACCACTTCATTGTTACATCAATAAGAAACAGTCGTCAAAGGCTCTTCTTGAAAGGTACATTCGTAAAAGACTCTACGAGGATGTAGTTAGTATTTTGCTAACTTTTTCCTCAAATATTAGGGATGATCTAGCAATGAAAAGATTTAGGAGAAAACTAAATAGATTACGAGAGAAAACAGTTGATGAGCTCCTTCGTATCATCCCTTGTACACACTTTTACAAAACTGACACCGACTGTCTTGTTTCTAAAAGTCCAGTTGTTGGGTTTAACAGACTACATTGGCTAAAACTATCCAAGCGTAAGAATATTATTTGGGGTAAGAACATAACAAAGGAGTACACTTACCAATCGCGTGCGTTTTTGATCACAAGAGGTGGCATGAGATACATGAGGTTCCCAGTATACTTAAAATGGGACACCTACGATGCTGCATTTAAATTTGGAATCACTGAAACATCCAAAAATGAAATTTTGTAGTTTTAGAATATTCTTTTTCAGTCTTGTATTTTATCGGAGCATCTAAGCATAATGCGGTATAGGTGCTCTATAATTGGCATTTAAAATTTAATAATAATTTCTCAAAAATAATAATAGTCAAAAATAATATTCCAAATGACAATATTAGTAATATTGGTTCTTGAAACCGGGACAATCACTAGTTTATTTATTTTTTTATATCGTAATAAGAAGCTGTAAATAATAGGTTATTTTCATTTGCGCCAACTGAACCAAATTGGTTGTTTTTGTAATCGGATTATTTATAAACGACTTTAGCTCATCGCCTTAAGGTTGCTGTTTTTTAGAGAAAGCGCGTAACAAACGGATTTTGTTGAAGAAGAAAAAAATATTGGAAGTGAAGAAAACGAGATTTGCCCAGCTCAATTGATATAAACGTAGGGTTGATGAAGAGTTAAACTGCTGATCTCGTAATATAAATTCACATTTGGCCATAATCGAGTAAGTGGAAAAGGGAAATCCGGTAAAAAGAAGTCAAATACCAAGCAAGCATTCACGAATAAAGTAAAAATAGAAGAAAAAAGAAAAAAAGAAGTGCAGGTTGTTCAGAACTTATGGAGAATTGATTATGAGTAGTAGAGATAGTGTATTAAACACAGTTAATGAGAGTCCAGAGAAGGCTAGGAGTAGTAGTACTGGAAACTTTTCATCTACGAACTTAACCTCGGCTGTTCTAAGTACGGCGGGCCTTAGGCTGACACATGCCAGCCGAAGTGATATTAAAAAGTATAGTTTGGGTTTTCCTAAGAAATCGCCATCGCTACCGAATTTCCATGAGAACAACAATTCTGATTCTCAGGACATTTCTGGCAGATCATTGTCTAGGGCATTGGGTGAATCACGGTTTGAACATAATTCGCATAGAGAACTATCCAATGATTTCTCTACCGAGAGCGATGTGGACCAGGCGCTAGATCGCAAAGCTGATAGCACTGTATCTATGGATAATAATCTGAATTCCTCGAGGCCCTCACAATTATTAATTCCGAAGACATCTCGGAGGACCTTCAATAACGGACACCTATCGCTAAACGAGGATGACGCAAATTTAAGTGTCATTGATATGTACGGTGATGAGGTGGAATCGAAGTTATCTAAGCTTCAGCACTCGTTAAACAATGATGAGGACGACGAGGATGACGAAGAGAATGATGAGTTCGAAGATGGCGCTGAGGTCGGCGATGAATATGAAGTTATAGACGACACGCAAATACCACCTAACATTACAAATGAAGCACTTGTAAATAATTTCAGGGATAATGGATTGGATACAGAGGAGAAAATGAAGGAGAACAAATTGAAAGCTGACCGCCGCCAAAGCACCCATCATTATGATAGATATGGATTTAAGAAGCAATCAAACTATGTGTCCGAGACTGAGTATGATCATTGGTGGAACAGCTATTCACAATACTGTATAAGACGAAAACAAAAGTGGCGGCTATTATTGGACAAGAGTGGGTTGCCTATAGATAACGATTCGCCGGTGAGATTTCCATCCAAGAGTGAAAAATTAAAGAGATATGTACGGAAGGGTATCCCCGCAGAATGGCGAGGTAATGCATGGTGGTATTTTGCACGTGGACAGGATAAGCTTAATAAGAATAAAGATGTTTATGACAAATTGCTCGAGAGGATGGAGCAGCTTATGAAAACTGATCAAAAGAAGATTCAAGATCTTGATATTATCGAGAGAGACCTCCATAGGACGTTCCCCGATAATTTACACTTTCAACACGATACCTTCAAGGGTCAAGAACCACCACTAATTTTATCATTAAGAAGAGTTCTGGTGGCCTTCTCTTTGTATAATCCAAAAATTGGTTATTGTCAATCTATGAACTTTTTGGCAGGTATGTTATTGTTGTTTTTGGATGAGGAAAGGGCTTTCTGGATGCTAGTTATTATCACGTCGCGTTATTTACCTGGGGTCCATAATGTTAACCTTGAGGGTGTGAATATCGACCAGGCTGTATTGATGCTGTGCATCAAAGAGTATCTGCCTGAAGTTTGGCCATTTATCAACCCCGAAAGTAAGCCCATTAATAAATCCAGTAACTCGCTTGGAGTCAGAAATGCAGGAGTCCCTGGTATCAAGAACGAATTTTTGTATAAACTGCCACCAATTACTCTGTGTACAGCTAGTTGGTTCATGGGTTGTTTTGTAGGTGTCATGCCTGTTGAAACTACTTTGCGTATTTGGGATTGTCTCTTCTATGAAGAGTCCCATTTCCTTTTTAAGACCTCCCTAGCGATATTTAAACTCTGTGAAGGATCACTTTTTAAGGTGAGATCTAATGGTAGTTCTTTACTGCCCAATTATATGAATAACCAAAAGCCAATGAGTAGGGATGAAAGTGATATGGAGATCTTTCAGATAATTCAGATATTCCCAAAATCACTGATTGATCCAAATGACTTATTCGATAAGGTGATCCTAAAGAAACGGATATCATTCAATAGACTTGATCAAGAGGAGATCGACAGATGTAGAAAATATGTTTCCTCTCAAAGACAGAAATACAAAAAATTTTACGAATATGGCAGGGGGCTTGATGATGAAAGTAATGATAATGAGGATGAAGAATCCAATACAAAAGCGACCAGAATTGCCAGTGATGCCATTAATGAAGCTCTATCATCAGAAATTTATGGCTTCAAGAAAGGATTAACTGGGGTACACTGGAATAATAACATAAAGGAAAAAGTGAGGCAAATGAGGAAGAAGATGGATAAGGATGATTGACTACTTCGCTCTTTTTATATACTTTATTTCATTTTTTTTTCATTCGCATTAATTGTTTCCCGTAGATAGATTTAGGAATGGCACATACATATATATTTTACTATAATGCATGCATCCAATTATTTTTCATAAATATCAAGGACCGAAAACAACTATTAGTGAGTAATAATGCCTTGAAATAAAATGAACTTGGACTACATGAACATGTTCCCCTGTTTTCTTTCGATTGTATCGAGTGTGGCACTCCAGAAAACTTGATCCCAACTTTTTCGCTTGTCAAAATTTTTTTTCAGTGTGAAGCTCATCGCAAAATCATCGCAAAGTTACATTGATTGAAATAATATCATTACTCATCTTCAATCACTAATTGGAATCTTGTAGTATATTAATATAAGGGCGGCAAAGACCAAATCAAATATGAACGGTATTTTTGCGATTGAGAAACCGAGCGGTATAAGCTCTAACCAATTCATGATGCAAGTCCAGAAGATTTTTAATAATAGCGCTGTGTTCTCAAAAGAAATTCAGAGAGCAACTGCTGAAAGAAGAAAACAGTTTGAGCAGGAGACTGGTAGGAAGGCTAGTAAGAGGAAATTAAGGAAGGTTTCGAAGGTGAAGATGGGCCATGGAGGTACATTGGACCCATTGGCATCTGGTGTTTTAGTGTTGGGTGTCGGAACTGGTACTAAACTACTAGCAAACTATTTGTCAGGAACTGTGAAAGAGTATGAGAGTGAAGCATTGTTTGGAATTTCCACAACATCTGGTGATTCTGAAGGTGAAATTCTTTCCAGGAACTCTGTTAAACATCTCAATTTTGATGACGTGAAAAAGGTAGAGGAACAATTCACAGGATCATTGAAACAGACTCCACCTATATATTCAGCTTTGAAGATGAATGGTAAATCATTGCATGAATATGCTAGAGAGGGTAAACCATTGCCGAGGGCAATTGAGCCGAGACAGGTTCAAATCTATAATTTAGAGATTCTTCCCGATACTTTGTCTAAGAATCATGCTTATAAAATCCTTAGGTCAGAGGATCAAAGTGGAAGCCAAATTATTAAAGATCTTAATGCGAACATGCTATTTGATACCCTTTATTTTTCAAAAGAATATGTTGAGAAGAATAACCTGGAAAGTGATGTAGCGAACGTTGGACCAGCCGTTCCTTTATCTGAGGAGGAAAGACATGAGATAGAAGAGCAAGGTGATAATTATAAGGCACCTCTGCTACATGTAAAGGCTGAGGTATCATCTGGCACATACATTAGATCGTTGATTAGTGATATCGGTAAAGCCCTACGCTCTTCCTGTTATATGACAAAACTGATAAGGATCCGACAACAGGAGTGGTCTTTGGAGAAGAATAATGTATTCAGGATCAACGATTTCACAGAGAGGGATGAAAGGGTGTGGGGTAAGGTATTAGAAAAGGTTATGGAAGATGGTTCTTCAGTTAATATTCTAGAGGAACTAAAAAAGGCTGAAGCTGAACATATAGGAGAGGCTGCAGAGCTTAGTGCAAAACTGGAAGATGATCTAAAATCTGATACTGGAGTTACAAATCAAAAAGAAAACGAAGATGGGAATACTGTTAGCAATAATGATGAAAACAAAAAGAGAAAATTGGATGCGATTGAATGAATATGTATGTATTGTTATATATGCCCTTCGTCTAGGTGGGAGTTCCTATTTATGGATGGTCAATTCAGATGTATTACCAATAAAATTACAAGTTTCTAATCCATTAACTTTTTTGTAAACATTGTAGCTTTGTAATAATAAGGCTGAGTTTTCTTCATCATTGGGACATGCGAATCCAAATACAGTAGGACAATCTCGAACGATTGAGTAGCACATATCTATGCAAGGTAAAACTTCGTAGTAGTTATCGACAGGTTTGATAAATGTGTCTAAATAGCTGTTCCTGTTTGAATTCTTATCCCTAGGAATGAAATATTCTGAATAATCAACACTACATCTTGGGATAGATACAGCACATATCCAATCACGGTAAGATTTAGCACAATCAGCACATGTTTTTATTGGAGAATACCGTGAATCTAGATCTGCATCACAAGATACTAATTCTAGAGCTTTACTGAAGTTTGCATAAAGGGCATTTGCAATATTGTCATATTCGATCGCTAGCTGACTTTTATTGTTATTTGTGAACCGAGACGATGGCACAGCATATGCATTATCTTTACAAAAATCTAACCCAAAAATCAATGAACAAGCTGGAGTAGACTTCGTTTTGAAAAACTCAACATTGAATAGGACACCACCAACATCAGATAAGTTGGTACCTTTACCAATCTTTTTAGTCAAAAATGCTGCATATGTTGTGGAATGATTCAGCCCTGTGATATAAAACTGTTCTGTCACACCGGTTGGTGCATTGGCAATCCTCTTTTGAATCTTTAAAGAAGTTTCCTTCAACATCTCTAATGGTACTGTTGAAGAAGTTGAGTTTACAGAGGAAACGATATGATTGCCGTTCTTTATCGAGCATAATGATAACTCTGTGTTGTTGATGAATTTTGTATATTCATCGTATGCGTAAACGTATAAGTCATACAATGAGGGGTCGTAAATTGTGTAATTGTAATATGTTTTGACATCGTCTGTAACGTTACCGGTGGTGATCAAAGCGGATGTGTCATCGGTGTCCATGACTACGACCCATGAACGAGAGTCCCATTGGTAGACCAAGTCATTCTCAGAGATACTTAATCTATATTTCCATGTAGAAGAATCTAAGGATCCTAAAATAGGATCATTGGCCTCGACTTCTTTATCATTCTTAATATCCCATAATCTCACAGAGACATACAGGTGTGAGTTTTTAGAGGTATTATTTGCAGCGTCATCGACGGGACTGATTTGTAGAGCTTCCAAATAACCATTATTAAAGGTCTCATAATCACCAACAGAATAATTTGTTAGAACTGTTTTATCAAATGAATAGTAGACCCGTAGCTCTATTTGGCTGCTATTATCCGGTTGGTTACATATGTTACCGCTTAGAAAGATAAGAATTTCATAACTTGGTGCAAAACCTAGCCCAGTGGACTCGGAGTTAATAGCAAAAATATAGTTTTCAACCTGTGCGGGTGTAATTTCTGCAAATATGGGCGTCCATTCGTAAATAAGATTAGAGTTTATAATAGATTCGGTAGGACTTTGAGGGGCAAGTTGGTCATCGTTGTTGGCATCGTCATCATTATCCTTTCTAAATAACATCCTTTTCCACAGCTGATCAGTAGAATTATCTACAGTGAATGCCGCATTCACAGCTATAAGCAGTTGCAACCAAACAATCAAGCATCGGAGAATCATAGTGTCACTAAATATTAGGGGGGAGGGCTGAAAATAGAGAGAAAAGCCGGGTTCTCCAGAACTATCATACAATAGCTAATGACTAGTATACAAAGTAGTAATTTGGAATAATCAGTAGTTATTTAGCCGAAAACAGATGTTATTATTATAATAGGCCCTCATCACTTTTTGTTGTTTTTTTTGTTTTTTCAGCTTTTCCTTTAGGATAAGCATTGATTTAAAAAAAAATAAAAAGAAGAACAGATAGATATCTTGGCGATCTGAGAAGCATCTAACGTGTTTTCATCAAACGTCTCCTGAGAACAGAGTGAGTAGAAGATCTAGGTTCAATTGCATAGTGAATAAAACACCTTTTTTTTGGAGAGGGTTCTTGAAGGGGGAATTGAAGTATTTTAAGAGACTCACAGATAAAAACACAGGAACGATGACAGAGGGAACTGATAATCTACCATGGGTTGAGAAATATAGACCGCAGATGCTGGACGATGTGTACGGTCAATCCGAGGTGGTTGGCACGGTACGGAAGTTTGTTGAAGAAGGTAAGCTGCCACATCTGTTGTTCTATGGTCCACCGGGTACTGGTAAGACGAGTACGATCGTGGCGCTTGCGAGGGAGATTTACGGGAAGAACTATTCCAACATGGTATTAGAGCTGAATGCATCTGATGACAGAGGTATTGATGTTGTGAGAAACCAAATTAAGGATTTCGCCTCCACTAAGCAAATCTTCTCGAAGGGTTTCAAGCTGATCATCCTAGATGAGGCCGATGCGATGACCAATGCTGCGCAAAATGCGCTTAGACGTATTATTGAAAAGTACACCAAGAACACAAGGTTCTGTATTCTGGCGAACTACAGTCACAAGATCACGCCGGCGTTGCTGAGCAGGTGCACGCGATTCCGCTTCCAGCCGCTCCCACGGGACGCCGTTGAGAAGCGTATGGCGAACGTGCTGGTCCATGAACATCTGAAAATCACCCCAGAGGCGCAGCAAGCGCTGCTAAACCTCGCCAACGGTGACATGAGACGTGTTTTGAACGTCCTGCAGGCGAGCAAATCCACCCTCGACAACCCGGAGGACGAGATCACGGACGACACGATATACGAGTGCTGCGGCGCGCCGAGACCGCAGGATGTAGAGACCATACTGAAGTCGATCCTGGAAGACGACTGGAGCACATCCTACTACACGATGACACAGATCCGCAGCACCAAAGGCCTCGCCCTAATCGACCTCATTGAGGGCATGGTCCACATACTAGAGGGCTACAAACTCAAGAACGAGAAAACCCGCATACAACTCCTGTCCACCCTCGGGGACATAGAGTACGCTATCTCAAAGGGCGGCAACGACAAGATCCAATCAAGCGCAATAATAGGCGCAATAAAAAGCAGTCTCGAACTGGAACTAGTGAAATAAAAGGACTATACATATATATATATATATATATATACCATTGCCATTACTATATGAAACCCTAAACATCAAAATACCCAGAGAGCACAGTGTACGGCAGCGGATTGAAAAACTTTTTTTTTTTCAAATTTTTTTTTCGCTTTCCGGCGTATATAAACGGCATCGAAGACTGATGAATGTTCTGTATTCTCTTCTCTTCATGTTCCTATTCCAAGAGATAAAATAAAAAGAGAAAAAGATCTCCAGAAGCCCCTCCGAGAGATTGAAGTAGGATTTCGTGTGGACACGTCCGACAACAGTTGTTTTTCTTAAACTACTGTTGTTTAATTCTTCTCTCTCCCTCTCTCTCTCTCTACTTTTGTGTTGATAATGACGACAAAAATAGCTGTGCACCAGTCTGAAAAGGTACCAGTACTCGGAACCTATTGAAGTATAATAACTATACCCAAATTTCTGAAACATCACAAAATATAGAGAAAGAAGAAAAAAAAAAAACTCTTGATAAAGATGTAGTAGCTTACGTTACAACACCTTGTGTTGTAACGTATATGTATATGTAGAACAAAGAACAGTGAACGTAAGTCGAGTGTACATGACCAGGTTTATTATGGTCATATTTATTGTCTCGCTTGACACGAAACCAGTAATTATCACCAAATACGAATGTTCTGGGTAAAAATAAAAAAAAAAGTTTTTGGTCCTGAAATTTTATAACACGAAGAACAAGAAGGGGGCATTAACAACATATAATTACATATTCTTGAATCGAATTTGGATGTATAAGAAGTGTTTATAACAACTCATAGAAGAATTGGTTTTTTTAAAAAGAGATAGTTCCAGGAGAACTGCGCACTACTAAAGTTATTTGGGAAAAAAAGAGAAAGAAATAAGAGAGTAGGAAGGTGGGAGAGAAATAGCAGGTTAAAGATTTTTATAAAAGATACAGTAAAAAACAATGAATGTTGTAGGAATGCAACGCAATATGGTGCCGGGTGCCGTGATGGACGATGGTGTGCTTCCACCGGGTCTGGGTGCTGCCGCGAATAATGGCATGGGTGTCAACGTGATGGCGCAGGGTGGCAGTCCCGGCGCACATTTGAACGACTTTAATGGCAACGTGAACAACTATACAAATGCAAACAGCAGCAACGGTTCTGGTGCAGGTGTTGGAAACGGAAACGGGAATGGAAAGGTCCAGCATGCGCTAGATGACCCGAACGTTTACCACTGGATATGTGAGCTTACGTATGGACCGCAGAAGGAACAGGCTCTACTTGAATTGGGGAGAAAGCGCGAGCAATTTGATGACCTGGCGATTGTGCTATGGTCGTCCTTTGGTGTAATGACAGCCTTATTGAATGAGATAATATCGGTGTACCCCATGTTGCAGCCGCAACTTCTGACCAGTCAACTCTCCAATAGGGTATGCAATGCTCTTGTGCTTCTCCAGTGTGTTGCGTCGCATCCGGAAACCAAGCACTTGTTCTTGCAAGCACATTTCCCAATGTTTCTCTTTCCGTTCTTGAACACCACCTCCAGGCAGAGAACTTTTGAGTACCTTAGACTAACATCCCTTGGCGTCATTGGTGCTTTAGTTAAGAACGACTCGAAAGATGTGATTGGCTTTTTGTTGAGAACAGACATAGTTCCGTTGTGTTTGAGAATAATGGAATCCTCATCAGAACTATCAAAAACCGTTGCCATCTTCATCCTTCAGAAAATCTTACTGGACGACGTTGGATTACAGTACATATGTGCGACCTTGGAGAGGTTTTATGCTATTACAAATGTACTTAAGGACATGGTTGAACATCTGACAGTACACACCCCACCAGGAAGGCTCCTAAAACATATCATTAGATGCTACCTAAGACTGAGTGACGATCTAGAGGCTAGACGTGTCCTAAAGGTGGTACTTCCAAACAAATTGAGAGATAACACATTCACTGAGGCGCTCAGAGACGATGTCGCAACTAAGAGATGTTTAGCGCAATTACTATTGACACTTAACGAAGATAACTAGTGGACATGCTGACCTTAGAGAACCCTTTTAATAGACATAAAAAAAGAAAAAAAAAAAAAAAACCTAAAGAAGTATATTTTTGGTACCTGACTATAGAATTGACTGAAAACAAAATTGAAGAAGGGAGACCATCTTTATTTATGCCAAAGTTCCAATGAAAAAATAATAGCATATCTCATACTTCAAACCATATTGCATTCCATTGAGAAAAAAAAATTTTTTAAAAAAATTTAAAAAAAGTTAATCAAATCAAATATTTGAGAAACAGAGTACTATCCTTGATAAAATATTCAATTCGGAGTCTGTTTTTTTTTTCCTTTTCACTTATAGAAAGAAGCTATAATCTTTTTCACTTCTCTTCATCTCCGTTACCTGCCTGGGTTGTTCTATAATATTCTAAAAAATTAAAAAAAGACCCGCATTTCACTGTTAATTTTTTTTTCTTCTGTTTTTATATTTTTTTATAAACATATTTTGTATACACTATAATAATTCGTCACTAATATATTAACATCTACTTCAATAATGATTGATGCTCTTGATTATCTTTTAACTTTTGATTCTCGTATATTGTTATCTTATCATAAGACTAATTCGTATATCTTTACTTTTGTTTTTTGGACAACGATCACGAAATTGGAAAATTGCAAAAAATTGAAAAAATAAAATATAATATAATAAACTAAACTAGAAATGGAATCCCAAATAAGCACGACTTTAGATTGTTTTGGAATTTGGTAGATTTCTTCAATCCTTTTGGGCAACTTTTGAATCAATTGAAACCTCTTTTGGCGCATAAAAGTATTCTTCCTGTTGGGATAAGAATAAGAACTATCTTTCTTTCCGTTGAAAAGAAAAATATCGATCTCACAGAATATAACAAGGTGAAGGAGCTTGATAGAAAGGAGAGAATTGAAAATAAAAGAAAAATAAAAGTACTTAGGAATTACTAGAAGAAACGGGGAAAGACGGGGAAAGAACTAGGAAACGAGAAAAAAAGGAAAAATGTCTACCACTACATACAAGAAGTTCGAGCAGGCCGGATCCTCCGATCTTCCTGATAAGATGACAATCTACCAGGATTGTATGAACACTTTCAATGAGACTCCTGTCAATGCTAAGAGGTGCAGGCTATTGATCTCCCGCTTGTTGAGATTGCTGGCTCAGGGTGAAACATTTCCAAGCAACGAGGCAACAGCTTTGTTTTTTTCGATTTCCAAGCTATTCCAATACCAGAATGACTCTCTTAGACAGATGGTCTATTTGGCCATTAAGGAGTTCAGTGGTATTTCTGAGGATGTGTTGATGGCAACTTCTTCTATTATGAAGGATGTTCAGAACGGCTCAGATGCTGTGAAACCAGATGCTATCAGGTCATTGACCAATGTTCTAGATGAATCAACGGCATTTTCTGCGGAGAGATTGTTGAAGAGCGCACTTGTAAGCAAGCACCCATCAATCTCCTCTGCAGCATTGTGTACTTCTTATCATTTACTGCCAATCTCTGAAGTTACTGTGAAGAGATTTGCCAATGAAACACAAGAAGCTGTTGTGGACTTGAAACAGTTCCCTACATCTAGTATGACAGGTGATTTCTACCCTAATTCAACATACATCACTCAATACCATGCTTTGGGCCTCCTATACCAACTAAAGAAAAACGATAAGATGGCTTTGTTGAAGTTGGTCAAACAATCCTCCGATGGGAACGTTCTGAAGAATCAATTGGCGAAGGTGGAATTGGTGAAGATTGTTAACGAACTAGTTCAGAAGGATCCTCAATTGTTCTCTCAGTTCAAGCCTCTATTGCAGAGCTGGTTGTCTAATAAGTTCGAGTCAGTTCAATTAGAAACTGCAAAGATTATCACTTCTTTCGCAATTCATTACCCAAGACTGGTTTCTCCTGAATTATATGCAGCAGCTATTTCATCTCTACAATCTCTATTGAGTGTTCCAAGAGTTGCAACTAGATTTGCAACTTTGAGAGTCTTGAACAGGATCTCAATGGTTTCTCCAGAGAAGATTGCTATTTGTAATCCGGAACTCGAGGCTTTGGTTAATGATACCAACAGAAACATTTCCACGTACGCTATCACTACTCTCTTAAAGACGGGTACGGCGAAAAACATATCTTCTTTGATAAGCACAATCACTAAGTTTATCCATGACGTTTCTGATGACTTTAAGATAATTATTGTCGATGCTGTTCGCACTCTTTCTTTAAACTTCCCACAAGAATGGAAATCGATTGTCACATTTTTAATTGATGTCCTTAAGAACAGCGAAGGTGGTTTTAAGTACAAGAACAGTATTGTTGAAGCTTTGATCGATATTGTTAGTTTTGTTCCACAATCGAAGGAGACGGCTCTAGAGAACTTATGTGACTTTATTGAAGACTGTGAATATAATGAAATCTTAGTCAGGATATTGCACTTGTTGGGTAAGGAAGGCCCAACAGCATCAACCCCATCTTTATACGTGAGACATATTTACAACAGGGTTGTTCTAGAGAACTCCATCATCAGATCGGCTGCTGTCGTTGCATTGTCTAAATTTGCATTGACTAAAAATGATCCAACGCTGTGCGAATCTATTGTCAGTCTATTAAAAAGGATTGTTCATGACCAAGATGACGAAGTTAGAGATAGAGCTGCTATTGCATTGAAATTTATTGATGCAGTAACGAATAATGGTGACAAAGCGGCAAGTAAATTTATCCAATCGAATTCCGCTTACGATCTATCAACTTTAGAGTCTAAGTTATCTTCTTACTTGTCCTCAAATAACGATTCCTTCAAAACGCCATTTGAAGTTGACTCCGTCGTTTGTTACAGTGAAGATGAAATCAAGGCTATGGAATTGAAGAAAAAACAAGAGAAAATCTTTGAGGATAAATCGGAGAAGTCCAATGATAACTCTAAAGTTGATTCCAAAGCCGAAGGTCGCGCCAATGAAGGTCAATTGGATGACGGAAGTGAAGACTTGCTTGCTACCAAGTATGCTGAGGAGATGGCCGGTATCCCAGAGATTGCACAATTCGGTAATATTGTTAATACATCGAAGGCGGTTCCATTGACTGAATCAGAAGCAGAATTTGTTGTTAGCGGTGTGAAGCATCTATTTGCTGATTATGTTGTTCTTCAGTTTAATATCACCAACACTTTAACCGACGTCATCTTGGATAACGTTTCTGTATCGTGTGTCTCGGAAGATCCAGAATCTGCCGATCTTGAAGAGCAGTTCACAATTCCAATTGATAGATTATTACCAAACGCGGAAGCCGCATGCTATGTTGCGTTCAAGAAATCTGAGGAGATTGTGACGGAAGCTTTCATGAACAGCATAAACTTCACTACCAGAGAACTGAACCCAGACACCAATGAGCCATTTGAAGGTGACGAAGGTTTCGAAGACGAATACGAGATCGACTCGCTGTCCTTGAATGCGGGTGATTACATCAGGAGTTCCTTTGTGGGCAACTTTACAACTTCTTTCGACGAATTACCACACGAGGAGGTCGCGGTCTATAACATTCAAGAGGACATTAGTATACAAGAGGTTGTGGACAAGGTCATTCAAAACACGAGTTGCCTGCCTTTAGAGAGTACCCAGTACGTGGCTGGGGACTCCAATTCTCACACTTTGAAATTATTTGGTAAGAGCGTTCTGACCGGTTCCAAGATTGGGCTCTTAGTCAAGTTTGTCAAGAGCTCAAAGGGTGTCGCGTTGAAGGTACAGGGCAAGGCTGAAGATGCTACTTTATGTGCAGACTTGGTTAACAGTGTAATTTAATTTAAAAAGAAGTAAATGATCTTTTTGTATTGATTTTTATATTACAGAATGATATTATAAAATATATATATATATTTTAAAAAAACACTCTTTTATTTCATTTCGAATTATTTCTTTTATTTTTCTCAGTAACATTATTCTTTATTATTTCAATATTCGAATAAAACAAGAACAGAAACGAACTTTCAATAGAAAACGGTAAGCGCCGTGGCGCAGTGGAAGCGCGCAGGGCTCATAACCCTGATGTCCCTTGATCGAAACAAGGCGGCGCTACTATTTATTTTTTTTATTTTTTTATTTTTTATTTTTGGGAAAATCATCTGCTCGTATATTGTGATGATAAAATTTTCAGAAAAAAAAAAAGTATATTTTCTTAGCCATTACCATATGATTTCCATTAAAAAGATCAAATGCGATGAGCTAGAGAAGAAAAGGCGGTAAGGGACGGAAATGAGTGCACACAGCAATGCGGCGATAGAGCTCTCGGACAGGGCGAAGGAGATACACGGCGTGCTGCTCGCGAAGGGCACGGGTGCGGCGTTCTCGCAGCAGCAGCTGAGCGAGGCGAGCGGTATAGCGTCGCTGACGGACCTGATGGCAGTTGTGCAGGAGCTCCTGGACAAGAACCTGCTGAAGCTGATCAAGCAGAACGACGAGCTGCGGTTCCAGGCGGTGGACTTCTTCGAGGCGCAGAAGAAGGCGACGATGTCCGCGGAGGAGGCGCTGGTGTACTCGTACATCGAGAGCAGCGGCCGCGAGGGGATATGGAGCAAGACGATCAAGGCGCGCACGAACCTGCACCAGCACGTGGTGCTGAAGTGCCTGAAGTCGCTGGAGTCGCAGCGCTACGTGAAGAGCGTGAAGAGCGTGAAACATCCGACGCGGAAGATATACATGCTGTACCACCTGCAGCCGTCGATCGAGGTCACGGGCGGGCCGTGGTTCACCGACAGCGAGCTCGACGTGGAGTTCATCAACTCGCTGCTGACGATTGTGTGGCGGTACGTCTCGGAGTGCACGTACCCCGGCGGGTTCAACAACTTCCAGGCGCGCCAAGACGGCTCCGCCGAACAGCTGTACGCGCCGGGCGTCCGGAACCACTGCGACCTGGAGGAGATCCGGGCGTTCATAGAGCAGGCGCAGGTGGCGAACGTCGCGCTGAACCTCGGCGACATCCGGTCGCTCTGTGAGGTCCTGGTCTACGACGACAAGTTGGAGAGAGTCATGCACAACCACTACCGCGTCACGCTGGCCAGTGTGCTGCAGATGAACAACCTGTCCAGCACACACGCAGACACAGACGCACAGGCAGGCGCAAGCGACTTCTCCATCTTCGATTACCACACGGTCCTCGCACCGTCGCGCAACGACAGGGAGGCCGTCTACTTTGATGAATGGGTGCTGTAAGAAACGTGCGTATAATAATATAGATGTATGTATAATAATAACTCCGAGGGGGTTTTTTGCCTTGGCAGATCTCGGACGGGAACTAATTAAACCCGCGAAGAAATATATATATTTCTTTCTTTTTTTTATGTAGATCGTTTTTTTCCTAAAACAGGCGATGACCTCGCTTTACCCCGATTTTTCTGCCCTCTACCTCTGTCCTCTTCTGAGCGAGAAATAAAAAATAGGGGCGGTCATCATTACTCCAACTTTTATTTCCTGTTCAGCCACGGGGGAGGGGGGTCCCTGAACCCCGCATTTTTTTATTCTTTTCTTTTTTTATATTATTATTTCCGTATTAGGAAGTAGTGATGTATGGCATCTGCATATACTGGAAGAAACAGCCGTACGAAACACCGAGAAAGATGTGTGACCTCCCCCCCCCCCCGCTGCCCGTCCCGGCTTACCGGAGAAAGAAGAAAGAACGAAAGTGCGGGGTAAGGGGAACAGAGATGTGGAGGCCAACCCTGCGGCTTATTGAGTATTGAAGTAGAGACACACAGACATAAAAAAAAGGGGAGCGCAGCCGGAGATGAAAGGCAATGGAGATCAGGCAATTGTGTGGAGTAAAACTTATTAACCTTTTGCAACAGACGCAAGGGTTTACCCCACCCTACAGCACAAGAAGAAGAAGAAAAAAAAAGGTATTTAAGGATTTGTGTTTTGTGTTTTGTTTTCTCGGTATTGTGTTTTCTCAGTGTCTCTTTCAAAAGGAACTAAATCAAGAGAGATAAAAAACAAAACAATACTTTTTTTTGTTGCTAAAAGAAGACTCCTCTATAATAAAATAATATATCACAGAATGTCCGACAAAGATCAGGGAAGTGCGCTAGCTGGCGACCACCAGGAGTACCAGAACAAGAACTACGACAGCGATGTCGAGAACGGCGGGGCTGAGGAGATCGGCAAGATCTACACGTCCGGTGACAACAACGAGTATGTGTACATCGGGAGACAGAAGTTTTTGAAGACGGACCTGTACGAGGCCTTCGGTGGTACTTTGAACCCGGGTTTGGCTCCGGCCCCCGTGCACAAGTTCGCCAACCCTGCCCCATTGGGTCTATCGGCGTTCGCACTGACCACGTTTGTGCTGTCGATGTTCAACGCCAAGTCCCAGGGTGTCGTCGTCCCAAACGTCGTTGTCGGTCTTGCTATGTTCTACGGTGGTCTTGTCCAGTTGATCGCGGGGATCTGGGAGATCGCCCTGGAAAACACTTTTGGTGCCTGCGCCCTGTGCTCCTACGGTGGCTTCTGGCTGAGTTTCGCAGCAATTAACATCCCATGGTTCGGCATCAAACAGGCATACGAAAAGAAACCAAGCGACTTGCACAACGCCCTCGGGTTCTACCTGCTGGGCTGGTGTATCTTCACATACGGTTTGACCATGTGTACTCTAAAGTCTACTGTGGCGTTCTTCTTACTGTTCTTTTTGCTGGCGCTTGTTTTCTTGCTGCTGGCGATCGGGGAGTTCGCGGAACACACGGGCGCTACCAGGGCCGGTGGTGTCATCGGTGTTGTGGTCGCGTTCATCACGTGGTACAACGCATACGCCGGTGTAGCCTCAAGACAGAACTCATACATCGTTGCTCATCCATTCCCACTTCCAACAAACGAGAGAACCTTGTATTGAAGGAAAGGGGAAAAGAATTATTAAAATAAATAATAAAAAAAAAGAATTGATCTTTACCTGAAGATGTTTTTTTAACGAGAACCATGAAATAAAATTAAATCTTAACAAATAAAAAAAATAATAATAGTAATAATATTAATATATTCTTAATAATACATTAACAAAATTTTAAGGACAGTTGGAATAATCCTATTCGAGTAGCGGTGGTAAGATATGATAATTCCCTTTCTTTGCTTTGTCAAAAGTGTACTTTCAAATATAACAAAAAAGTATAATAATATCGAGTTAATCTTTACATGTACAACGATAATGATAAATAAATAACAATAATAGCCACTTTTTTGCTACTTTTAACTTAATACCAAACATCTCACGCCCTTCGTAGGTGCTGATTACAGACTGCGATTGGGGGACGCACACAAAAAAAAAAAAAGATATATAAAAAAAATATTCGACCTCGGTGAGGATTGAACTCACGATCTTGCGATTAACAGTCGCACGCCTTAACCAGCTTGGCCACGAAGTCATACTAAACTGTTCGGAAGTTTTGGGGCCCTGGACTGCTTAGTTACAAAAGTTTTATACAACCAAACATTATTTTGTATATATCTATTTATATATATATATTGTAGTTAATATTGGGTAACGTGTCTATAACAATTGTATTGAAGTGGGACTTTGTAAATTGTAAGGGTTTGTTCGTTTTCTTGATTTTATTGTTGTGCTTTTTAATATTTAGTTCATGTATGCTAGTTTTTGTAAGTTCGGGGAATGAGAAACGAACATATACTTTGTTCAGAAAGATTATAAGATAAATAAAGTCAAGGGTTCCATGTTTTATTTATTTTTATGTTTTATTTATTTCTAACAATAGCGGGTTCCCTAGTTTTACCTACATTGGCCGTAGCAGACACAAAATATCTTATTGTGTATGTGTTTTGTAAAAAAAAAAAAATTATTATTAAGTAACCTGTATAATTTAATAAGAAACTTCTTCTTGTTAAAATATCCTTAGTTTTTTTCTGCGAAAATGCGGTAAGAAGGACAATGGCAAACGTTTTTATTCAAAGTACGACTGCATTCGACAGTCTTGACGATGTCGATGTCTCTGAAAGAGACGGCTCGCACAGGTTCTACTGGCCAGAGTTAACACACAAACCAAAAGGGCACTCATCCGCAAGTGAAAGAGTGACTACATTTTTCAGAATCAATTTCCCTCGAAACTTCCCGTACTCGTTGCGGAACAAGAGAAAACGTAGCGCGCAGTCCAGGTTGAAGTCCTTTGACGCTGAGGTAGGTTCCGCATTATACTCCTTCGCACCACAGGACAGTGCAGCAAACGACAATGACTTCTCCACGTCTACAAGCATCCAGCCGACACCGCCAGCGTACATGTCGTTGCCGTTCGACGAAGGAACGTTGTACGACAACGTTCTAGTGGTGCGCAATTTCCAGGACGAAGATGTGGCTTTTCCGCACAGGAAGAGGAGCGTGTGGCATGCAGTCAGGTATGCAAGGAGGAAGATCAAAGAGCTCAAGAAGCGCAGAAGCGAGGTAGTGCACAGCGACGGGCAGACCACAGCGAAGACTCTGAAACAGGTGCTCAAAGAGGTCAGGTTCCTGGCACCAGAACCTTTCTACATAGGACAGACATACAAAGAACAGACAATACCACTACAAGTGGAACACTCAAATATATAAACTATAAACTATAAAATATATTATTCAATAATATATTATATATATGGCAAGGCGACGCTCAGCCGCAGCCGAATGTTACTTTACACGACGAAATTTCTTTTTCGGGCGAGATAAGAAAAAAGTGTTTTTCTACGGATGTTTCTGTGTAAAAACCGGGATAATAAAACAGATACATAACAAGAGAGAGCCCTGGATACGGTTTTTTAGTTTTTCTAAGCAAAAAAATAGTCATTTTTAATAACTAACAGGAAAATAAAAGGTGAATGTGGACGGAAATCCCCTTTTTAAAATATAAATAGGACATCTACCGTAGCTGTAACGACGTTTTTGAGAAGATAACGCAGAGTAGTACTAGCGAAAGTAATAAAAACGATTAAAAAAAACAAGACAAGATAAAAATGAGTAACTCGAAGAGAAGAATAGAGACGGATGTCATGAAACTGCTGATGAGTGACCATGAGGTGGAGCTAGTTGACGATAATATGCAGGAGTTCCATGTCAAGTTTAATGGGCCCAAGGACACGCCATACGAGGGGGGTATTTGGCGACTACATGTTGAGCTTCCGGACAACTACCCGTACCGGTCGCCTAGTATAGGTTTTGTGAACAAGATATTCCACCCTAACATTGACATTGCGTCGGGGTCTATATGTCTGGACGTGATAAACTCCACGTGGTCGCCGCTCTATGACCTGCTGAACATTGTGGAGTGGATGATCCCGGGCCTGCTGAAGGAGCCCAACGGCAGCGATCCGCTGAATAACGAGGCCGCGAACCTGCAGCTCAAGGATAAAGAGGCGTACGAGGAGAAAGTGCGGGAGTACATCGACAAGTACGCCACGCGGGACAGGTACAGGAGCCAATTCGGATTATCCTCGGAGCAGGAGGACAACCCCACCGAGAACGAAGAGGAGCTTGACGACCCAGTGAGCGAGCTGGAAGACCTGAGTAACGAAGAAAGCGAGGAACTAAGTGACCTGAGCGACATTGAAATGAGCGATGACAACTAGAAGACAGACCCTCTTTGCACACACACATCTTTCCTAACGAATCACCCCGCCCACCTCCCCGCCCCGCATACAAATGACGCCCAGTTTTTTAACAATTTCTATATCTTTTCTAATGCATATACCATCTTCTTATTTGTATATTACAATAGTTTTATAAACGTAGATCATTTCCCCCCCTATTGACACTTGACGCTGTCATGTAGCCTGATTACCCGTTTGGGAAAGTGGGGCAACTTTCCCTCGAGGTTTGCCTCGAAATATGGTGGGGCAACCCACAATGATTCAAAAAAAAAGAAAGAAAGAGGGTTTCGTACGGAGGTTTCTATGCAGGAAAAGGGGTGGGGTGTCCGTTTTTAGCAATTTCGGTCTCTCAAAATACAATACATTACAATACTGTATTGTACATGGACAAACCATTGTAACAGCTAAACCAGGCAAGACCTCTGCTTCCAGTATATCCATAACAATGCAACACTCCCCCCGTTCCCCCTCCTCCCCCACTGGTTATGAGTTTGCTTGTTGTTGAAATCTTTCAGACCTTTCAGGCCTGAAAGGTCTGAACCTTGCGCCCCCCGGTCCCCGGCTCCCCCCCTTTTTTCTCAATTGCTTTCAGAAAATAACATATAAAGTAACGGTTGTAGCTAACATTTCATTGGGAAAAGAACTTCCCTATACCATTGATATAAACAAAAATAATATAAATATATATATATACATCAAAACAAATGAGTATGACAAAGATTCCTGAAAATGTGCAGGGTGCTGTACAAGTCGACCCGTGGTTAGAACCGTTCGCAGATGTCCTTTCCGAAAGGAGGTATCTGGCCGACAAGTGGTCCTACGATATCAGACACGCCACGCCGGACGGGTCCGAGCAGTCGCTGGTGCAGTTCGCTAGAAACTCGTACAAGACCTACGGTCTGCATGCCGACCCAAGTACTAAAGAGATTCACTATAAGGAATGGGCACCCAATGCGCAGCGCGCGTTCTTGATGGGCGAGTTCAATAACTGGCAGGAGACCCACGAGATGAACGGTAAGGATGAATTCGGGAACTTCTCAATAACTCTAAAACCGCTGGAGAACGGAGAATTCGCTATTCCACACGACTCCAAGATTAAAGTGATGTTTATCTTGCCGGACGGCTCAAAGATATACAGGTTGCCAGCCTGGATCACCAGAGCCACTCAACCCGACAAGGAGACCGCTAAGCAGTACGGCCCAACTTACGAGGGGAGATTCTGGAACCCGCCAAGTGCCTACCAATTCAAGAACAAAAGACCGTCCTTCAATTTGGCGAACGACTCCTTGAAGATCTACGAGGCTCACGTCGGTATCTCCTCTCCAGAACCCAAGGTCGCTACCTACAAAGAATTCACCAAGAATATCTTACCAAGAATCAAACATTTGGGATACGACGCCATCCAATTGATGGCCATCATGGAACACGCATACTATGCCTCCTTTGGTTATCAGGTCACCAACTTCTTCGCGGCCAGTTCGCGTTACGGTACACCAGAAGACCTAAAGGAGCTGATCGATACCGCTCACGGTATGGGTATCCTTGTCCTGTTGGACGTAATCCACAGTCACGCCTCTAAGAACTCAGAAGATGGTCTCAACATGTTTGACGGTTCAGACCATCAATACTTCCACGGACTCGCCTCCGGTAGAGGTGAACACCCATTATGGGACTCCCGTCTTTTCAACTATGGTGCGTTTGAGGTCCAAAGATTCTTGCTTGCTAACCTCGCCTACTACATCGATGTTTACCAGTTTGATGGTTTCAGATTCGATGGTGTTACCTCCATGTTGTACCTGCACCACGGTGTTGGTGCAGGTGGTGCATTTAGTGGCGATTACAATGAGTATCTGTCCCGTGATAGGTCCGGTGTCGATCACGAGGCTTTGGCATACTTGATGTTGGCCAATGATTTGGTCCACGACTTGATCCCAGATTCAGCAGTTACAATTGCTGAAGATGTCTCAGGTTACCCAACACTGTGTCTACCAAGATCCGCTGGCGGTGCTGGCTTCGATTACAGATTGGCTATGGCCCTACCAGACATGTGGATTAAGATATTGAAGACGAAATCCGATGAAGATTGGAATATGGGTCATATTGTCCACACATTAACTAACAGGCGTCACGGTGAAAAGGTTGTTGCTTATTGTGAGTCTCACGACCAAGCACTTGTTGGTGACAAGACGTTGGCCTTCTGGTTGATGGATGCTGCCATGTACACTGATATGACTGTATTAAAGGAACCATCTCTTGTCATCGATAGGGGTATTGCCTTGCATAAGATGATCAGATTGATCACTCACGCTCTAGGTGGTGAAGCTTACTTAAACTTTGAAGGTAACGAATTTGGTCATCCAGAATGGCTAGATTTCCCAAGAATTGGTAACAACGACAGTTATCATTATGCTAGAAGACAATTCAACCTGGTTGACGATGATTTGTTGCGTTACAAGTTCCTAAATGAGTTCGACTCTGCCATGCAAAACTGTGAATCCAAGCATCAATGGTTGAACACCCCTCAGGCCTACGTTTCTTTAAAGCATGAAGGCGACAAGGTCATTGTCTTCGAAAGAAATGGTTACCTATTTGTCTTTAATTTCCATCCAACCCAAAGTTTCACTGATTACAGAGTCGGCGTTGATGTCGCTGGGACTTATAAGATCTGCTTGAGCACTGACAGGGAGGAATTTGGTGGCCACAACAGGATTGATGAAAACCAAGACTTTTACACTACTGATATGCCATGGAACAACAGAAGAAACTTCTTACAAGTCTACATTCCAAGTAGAACTGCGATTGTCCTAGCACGTAAGATTTAGAGATAATGAACTCAATTTCTTTAAAATGTTTCTTTATCTTCCCCTATTTTTTGTTCTGTTTTTGACTTTTAACTTGTTGTAATTTTTCGAATTAATTTCATGTATTCTTTCCACACTATGTGTCACGATCTCTTATTATTATTTACCAGTTTACCTGATTCAATAGATATACCGATAGATAACATATATAAATATGATACAAAAAGCCCCCAATATACATATTACTTAGCTATACTAATTTGGTCGTTGCGTGAGTCTACACAAAATGAATTATCAGTTACTCTACGAATTCAGTTACTTCTACTTCTTCCAAAGTTAAGTTAGAGAAGACCTTAGACTTGCAATCCTCCTGCTTTAGGAATTCTGTAACCTCAACCTCCTCAATTATTAAATTAGAATAATTAGCCGGGGCAATATATTGTTCTTTATTGATTCCTTTTTTGGGGATCTTTTCATTAGACTTCGCACTTTCCCCATGACTGTTCATTGGTGCCAGAAATTTATATAAAAGATTATTGGCAGGTTCCTATTCAAAACCGCCGAATATTCATATATATTTTATTACTTTGCTGACTGTTATTCACTTCCTTTTTGTCAGTTTTCTACTGACAAATTTGCGAGTTCGAGCCCGAAAAAGCATTTCGAAGAAATCCTACTTAAATCGGATAAATACATCGTATCTAAAGTAATAGGATATATAAATTAATTAAGGATATATAAATTAATTAAGGATATAAAGTAAAGAAAGTAGTCATATTAAAAAAATACGTAAATAAGAGGAACATTTTTTAAATTAAAGGAAAAAAAAGTTTTCATTTGGTAAATAATTAGAGATAAAATTTTGTGGAAATTAAGACTTTTACATCTGCCAATTAACAACTTGATCTCTTATACTCATCATTTTTCAGTGTTATCAATTAGAGTAGTTATTAGCACAGTAATTTTGACGCATTAGTGATCTTTCAAATTATGAGGATAATTCCTAAAATCGTTGGCGGAATTAAAGAAATTATATTTGATTTCAGGGATATCTGATTGAACGGTTATTAGCGAGGAATAGTCCTGAGGAATTTACCCATTAACTAATGCATATGCCAAACAACCTTTTTTAATGTACCTATACGCAGGTCCTTAAACATGCTGAAACGGTAAAGGTTGTCAAAAGAATGTAATGAAAATGAAGTGTAACTGTTTTTACAACGGGCAAAAAGAAAAAAAATGTATAAATTAGAGATATTTTAATTTTGTTTTGAGATCAATGCAGGAACTGATATAGATTTTTGAGTAATCAGTCCAAAAACTGCAATATTTGCCGTGTAATATTGTATAGCTCGACGCTTGCATATTCATATTGGTCCGAAGTTCCAGAGTTACTCATGTTTCTCTCGTGTACGCTACTCTGACCATCATTCTCATTACTTTCTTCTCTGTTAAGCATTTTATTAATATCCACACCAGATTTCTGTAATCTATCATATGTTATGTCGGCCATCTTTCTAACTCCGCTAATAATTTCTTTATCATTCTTTATCAGGCTGACAACCTTATCGTTATGGCTTTCCGAGAGTTGCAAAATCGTCCATAGAGCAATATGTTCAAAGGTGGCGTAGTCACTTTGCAAGAATCTTTTTAAGAAACCACGAATACCCTCCTTTGGTTGCTCCCATGCGGCTATTATCTTAGAGTAGTTATCAATTCTAGAACATAGATTTGCTAGAGCTGCTGCGGCATTACCAGAAACTTCTTGATTAGTAGAAAATGTCATTGGAATCAAGGCCTGCAAAATATCAGCATCTAATAAATCTTGCTTAGATACATCTGCTAAGGCTAGAATTGCAAAACAAGCAGATATTTCACTTTGAACACTAATAGGCGAGTCCAACGCGAGTTCTTTGCATTTTTCAACAGCCCCACTTTCAAAGAACTCTTTTCTATTCTTCTCAGAAGAAGCAGCGAGGTTTCTCAAGGTAGAAACAGCATGACATTGAATTTCTTCAGAGTCTGTATAATCCAACAACTTAACAAGTGGTGGCAAGAATCCCGCATCGACAATCAATCCTTCGTTCAATGGATGAATGGAAATATTTCTAATACATGCCACACTAGCCAGCACCAATGGAATAGAGTCACTTTGAATCAAATTAACTAAATGTGGTAAACCACCAGCTCTGACGATTTCTAGTTGGTAACTTGTATCAGAGGCAAGGTTCCTTAAGGCCAAAGTGGCTTGACATTTAACTCTCGAAGATGGGGAATCCATCAAAGAGACTAATTTAGACACCAATCGAGGTTCGGTTTGGGCTAGTTTCTTTCTATTGCCCTCATCAACTGCAATATTAGACAAGGCCGTTGTACAGTAGTACTGCACATCTGGGTCACTTGACGAAAGTAGAGATACTAGAACCGGAACAGCGCCTGCATTGACCAGTTCTTTTCTGTTTTCTTCTGAGTGAGTCATATTCAACAAAGCACCAGTAGCATTTCTCTGTACTCTAATGTGCTTAGACTTCGCTAACTTAGTTAGTGGTACTAAAGCCCCGGACGTAGCAATTTTGTGTTTGTTATCATCTCTAGTAGCTAGATTCGTGATGCAACCAACTGCGTTACACTGGACCTCCACGTTAGAACCCATCATTTGGTTAATAAGCGGTTCTAAGCCTCCCATCTCAACAATAAGGAGCTTGTTTTCATTGTTGACTGCGAGATTTCCCAGGGCTGCACAGGCTGCCACCTGAATTTGCGGGTCCTGGCTTTGCAGAAGTATCAATATTGGCTCAAGAACGTCTCTTGAAACCTGTCTTACGTATTTCTCAGTAACTTCGGCAAATGCCAACGCGGCACTTCTCTGTAGATTTAGATTATCAGAGTACACTAGTGTCGTGAGCGCCTTCAGCGGACCTCCACTGTAGAAATCCAGTCTGTCCTTATCCTCCAAGTAACCTAACAATAGCGTCACCGCTTCACGTTCATTATCAGCAATTGGCAACACACTAACGTCATCAGAAGAGTCTCTGAAGCAACTGCAACAGGCACCCATCTTTTAGTTTGTTTTCTTCTTCTTTTCTTTTCCTAGTTTCGTTGTCCTGGATACAACCGTCTAACAACTGGGCTTTGTCGAAAATCCTTTCTTACAGTAATAGTCGTTTTTTGCTCTCTTCAAAGATGCGTTCTTGCAGATATTTCCCACGACAGTTACTTCCTATTCTAAAGTTTATCTCAATTCCACTTAAATTACTAAAAAAAAACGAGCCCTTATTATCACAACACAAAAATATACACAGAACCGCTTTCTAAGTATACTTATAAAAGATTCCCTCGTGTAGTTCCAGCTTGAATACCGTTAATACTTTGCTTCTCCCTTATTTTAAGCAAAAGATATCCCAACTTTTAAAGGTTCCCTTTGCTTTCCCTTTTTAAAATTAGCTATAATTTTTTTTTTGTTCTTCTTCTTCTTTTTTAAGCTCAGCTTTAACGCTGTTTCTTTTTTTCAACTTTTGGGGGGGAGGAGGTGCTGTCGTCTCAAATGACTTGAATATTGTACCGTAATAATAAAAAGGTATACATTACAAAATGAATTCAAATTAAATACACATACAGGTCTCTGGTCTCTACCAGTGAGACTCCTACCGACTGGAGTATACTCTGTAGCAGTGTCTTCTTCTTCTTCCTCTTTTTTTCGAGAATAGAAAAATGAATTACTGGAATTCTAGAGATACGGAGCCCTCCGTAGCAAACATATCGAATGAAAGAAATTTACGTAGGGAGTTTTGGAGCGAGTACACACCACGAGGGATACCCATGTCGACGGCGATGACATCTTCGACAGTTTCCAGGTTTTGTTTAATGTGGGATAGCGAAGAGATTGGCCAGCCTGTGCAGATAACCCCGGTGGCCTGCACGGCGGCGGAAAAGTTTTGGACACCTGAACCACTGTCAAACCCAGTTGGCACGTTCAGTGACCACACTTTGGTGGACCCTCTCTGTTTGTTACACCAATTGATGATCCCTACGATTCTCTGTTCAATCACGGCACTTTGGTTAACACTGTTGCGTCTTCTTTGTTCATTCAGCTCATCCTCGTCTTGCTCTTCCACTATATTTTCAAAGATATCAGATATGTTGTAGTCAAAGCCCTGCATGGCATCGATGACAATCTCAACAGGGCTGTTCAGGTTGTCCACGGCGCTCTCGAGAGAGCCTATACTATTGACCACTTTACCGCCGCATTTCCTGAACATATCCAGTTGCTCTTTAACAAATTTGTCTTGTAACTCCACTACAGGGGTTGTAAACATAGTGATAACTCGGATATGTCCTGTACTACACAGATGTCTTCCTAGTGCAAGAGCCCTTGCACCACTTCTCACAGAGTCTGAGGTTAATATAACCACTAGTGGCTCCGCATTGGAGTTCTCTAACCGTAATCTAGCCTTGCCACCTAGCTTTTGTTTTAGGAAGTTGGCCAGGTTAATGGCAAAGTTTTCAACAATAATGGGAGCAGTGATTCCAAAGCTATCCTGGGCAACTCTCTCAATTTCCAACAACTGAACAGGGGTCGCCATGGCAATTTGCCTTGAACTGTCCTTAACCTTCAATACGTTTGGCCTCATGGAGACTGAACCACCGTTCGGTGTGTTGGAACCAGCTTTTGATTGTTGAATGATCATCTGTTCCAACTTTGCCAACATCTGGTCTTGGCCATCAACACCATTTTTGTTCTTATTACCCGAGCTCTTTGCAGCCTTGTGAAGCAAATGTGTAATATTTACAGCCTTCGTTATAGGGATATCATCTGTATCAAAGTCGTCTTGCATTTCACCACCGTCATCCTCATCTTCATCGCCATCCTCCTCCTCCTCCTCAGTGGCACTCTCGAAGTCCTGATAACCATTGTCGGCCTTGTCACGCCCATTGCTATCAGCACCTATTTTGTGCCACGAATCATCCTTTGCGTTTGGAATAACCATCTCGTCAATCTCATAATTCTGGGGCTTACTGCTCCCCCTAGCGCTGTCCTTCTTATTGTGCGCTACCAATCTCAATTTAGGGTCTATATCATCCTGCTGTTTCAACTTGGCGAACACGTCCTTCTTATTAAACATATCCAAATTACCTTGGAAATCGAAGTCATCCTGTAACTTGATCTTACTAACATCGTCATCGGCCCAATCGTTCCTCATACTGTTTGCGTTAGATATATTATTCTGGTTGTTGTCATTTTGATTATTGTTGTTATTAGCATTATTGTTGTTGTTGTTACCTCTGTTGCTCTTCTGTCTAACATTAGTGACTTTCAAATCTTTCAATCTCGACGACCTAATCTTGAACAATTGCGACGTACCACCGTCCGCGAACGTCACATCAGAGAGTATAAGCCCCTTAGAGGTAGCCTTTGTAATCTTACCTTCCAACACTTTCCCGTCCTTCAGCTCAAGCTGAACTCCGTACCCAACAAACTGCGACATATCGTGAATATCCTTTCTGTCAAAAAAACGACCGGTTCCAGTGCTCTTTACCAGGGTTTGCACTATTTGAAGAGCTACAGAATAACTGATTTTAATTGAGTTTCTGGTTTTTGATTTTGAATTTTGAATTTTTTTTCAAAAAAGCTTTTCTTCGTCAACGTTGTTAAGCGGTCAAGACAAAATAAAATCATAATATTATTTAATTTTTTGTTATACTTATTATGATATATATATATATATATATATATATATATATATTAGTACGTAGTAGGTAATAATATATTATTATTATT